>CAVNYN010210082.1:0-21825 GCA_963692815.1 Nyctanthes arbor-tristis
TATAATGATGCCATTCAAAATATACCATCAAAGTGATGCCATTTTCAGAAGCAAAAGGGAGAGGAGAGAATTTCCTTTTTCATAAATTTTTTGATGCCCCGAAATCCGTCTTGCGATCACGATTGGGGGATCAGATCAGATTGACATGGATAACAGATTGGGGGCAAATCAGGGTGATAATCACAGTGAGAGACAAAAAACTAAATTAAAATTACAGTATTAGGGTTAAGTTGATTTTTTATAAATCAAAAATCAATTTTTTTGGGGACGGATTTACCCAATCTGCATCTGCCACGTGATTTGTGGTAGATTAAGAAATCCAATCGGATTTGTCACGCCAATACTTAGATCTACAACTTTCTTCAACGCATATTTGATACCCATCAAAACCGTTATATTGAGTTATTATTATTATTATTATTATTATTATTATAATTATTATTATATCTCACTGTTGTCATTGGGTTGTGTTGGATTGGGTTAGAGTGTATGGACTTTTTATTTTATATTGTTCTTTATTTTTTATTTAAATAATTAATAGTATAATTATAATTTTAATAGATATTTTCAGTAATAATAAAATGTTAAGTACGGAAAGTGTTAACAGAGATATAACTAGACAAAAAATTAAAAGTTGAGGGGCCATATACGTCCAAAAAAGGATGGGATAAAATTGCATAAAAATTAAAAGGTTGAGGACCTCCAATGAATTAATAAATCAAGGGTATAATGGTCATATTGATAGGGGTTAATAGTCAAAATTGAAAAGTCGAGGACGAAAAGTGACGTTGGTGATATATTATGATAATAAATGAAAGGTTGGCAACCTAGTAGACCTGAAAAAAGAATGAGGACAAAATTGATACAATATTAAAAGGTTGAGGACCTAGAGTCAAAATTACTCAAAATGAATATAAGTTTATTTGCAAGTGTTATAAAACTAAAGAAACTAAAGGCAATATTGAAGAATATGGAGAAAGACAAGAAAAGAAACTATAGAGAGGAAATTTTCACTCTTTTTGTTGATGATCAAATAAAGTATACAAGCCCCCTATTTATATATGAAGAACGGGGCAAAATGGTAATTATAAATTACAACTTTATAATTAATATATCTAATCTTGATATCAACTTGCAAGTTGTAAATGTATCCAACTCATAATCTATTTGCTTGGTCTCCCACTTGCATATCTAAGAATGCCACTTGAATAGATAATCCACTTGTACAAACTAATCAACTTGCATCTTGTTTCATCACCAACTTGCATATGATAATCCACTTGCATTTAAACATGATGAATACATTGTATTTAATAGTCATCTACACATATCAACATGTTTGAACAAGTTGTGGATTCATATAACTCCCCCTTGAATGACTATTTCATAAATTATGCCTTGTTAAAAACTTTATTAGAAAAAACCCAGTGTGAAAAACATCTAGTGAAGGAAAAAGTGTACATAATTCTACACACCATTGTTGATAATTACCTCATTAAAAACCTTTATAAGGAAAACCTTGTAGGATAAAAACTTGATAAAGGAAAAAGAGTACATCATGTATGGACTCCGCCTCATCTAGTCATCACTTAAGATCTCTGTACTAACGCATTTCAATCTTGTGCACCAGTTTCTCGAAAGTTACAGTAGGAAGCGATTTAGTAAATAGATATGTCAAGTTATCACTAGAACGGATTTGTTGAACATTAGTTTCACCATTCTTTTCAAGATCATGTGTGAAAAAGAATTTAGGTGAAATATGTTTGATTCTATCCCTTTGGATAAATCCTCTCTTTAACTGAGTTATGCATGCTATATTTCTTCGTATAGAACTGCTGGGACGTATTTCTTGCAAGATAAATCACATGTTCTACATATATGTTGAATAATAGATCTCAGTGATACACATTCTCGACTTACTTCATGAATTGCAAGTAGTTCAGCATGATTTGAAAAAGTAGCAGTTAAAATTTGCTTGGTAGATCTCCATGATATAGCAATACCACTACAAGTAAAAAGATAACATGTATGAGATCTACTTTATATGGATCAGACAAATATCCTGAATCTGGCATATCCTACTAATTCTGGAAGAGAACAATTAGAATAGAATAATCTAATATCAATCGTTCCTCAAAGATAACAAAATATATGTTTAATTCTGTTCAAATGCCTAATTGTTGGAGCCAAACTATATCTTGCCAATACATTTACTGCAAATGCTATATCTTGCCTTGTGTTATTTAGCAAGATACACAAGAGCACCAATAGTACTTAGGTATGGTACTTCAGGACCAAGAATTTCCTTATTACCTTTTTGCAGTCTAAAAAGATCTTTATTTACATCAAGAGACCACACGATCATTGGAGTATTCAATGGATGTGCTTTGTCCATATAAAATATTTTGAGGACTTTTTCAGTGTAAGTCGATTGATGAACGAGAATTCCATCATTCAAATGTTCAATTTACAAACCAATGCAAAATTTTGTTTTTCCCAAATATTTTATTTCAAATTCTTTTTTCAAATAATCAACTGATTTTGGTAGCTCTTTAGGAGTTCTAATGATGTTTAAATCATCGACATATACTGCAATGATGGTAATCCGGGGTGTTGATTTCTTTATAAAAACACAAGGGCAAATGGGATCATTCTTATATCCTTATTTCAACAAGTGGATCGTTGTTATATCATTCTTTCAACAAGTATTCACTGAGACGGTTATACCACATGTGACTAGATTGTTTTAAACCATATGATGACCTATGTAGTTTGATTGAAAATAATTCTCGAGGTTTTGAACTATATGACTTAGGCATTTTAAATCATTTTGGGATTTTTATATAGATATCAGTGTCAAGCATGCCATATAAATAGGTTGTGACCACATCCATTAGACGTATATCTAGTTTTTCATGCACAGTCAAACTAACTAGATATCTAAATGTAATGGTGTCCATTACGGGGAATATGTTTGTTCATAATCAGTACTTGGCCTTTGAGTAAATCCTTGTGCTACAAGTCGTGCGTTATATCTCACGACTTCATTTTTCTTATTTCTATTTTACACAAAAACCCATTTAAAACCAACAGGCTTTTTTCCTTCAGGGGTTTGAATAATAGGCCCAAAAACTTTACGTTTTTCTAATGAATCCAATTCTAATCACTTCTACATTGACATTCTTTGACGGATTTTGGTTTATCATCCTCGTTTTCATTTATGATACTAAATGCAACATTGCATACAAAAGAATTGTTGACATTTGTTTCTTTTCGGTTCCACCTCTTTCTTGTGTGAACATAATTTATCGAGATTTCTTCATTATCATTATTCTCAAGTACCTGAACTTATTCTGGAGTTTCTTGATTATGTTCTACAAGAGCGCTTGCCTCCACATGACCATCTTGATTAGTTGCTCACTTTTTCTTTTGAGGACTTTTATCTTTAGGACTAACTGACCTACCATGCTTCAGGCATACTTTAGATTCATTGGCCACAAATTGTCCTTCTTGGACATCAGTTTTAAGTTGAGCATTTTGAGCTGTAATGTGAGACTTGATTATTCGTTTAAGGTCAGTAAATGCATCTGGTAATTGATTGGCTATACTTTACAAATGAATAATCTTTTGAACTTCTTGTTCACATTGTCCATTACGAAGATTAAGTTTAGACAAAGATGATGCATTCCAAGTAATCTCATTTTCCAGCTTTTTCTGTAACGCCCCAAATTCTATTAACTTAGAGCATCACCAAAACTAGCTTTTGACCTTTCCATTCTTGACAATCATGCTACTTGAGCACAAAAGGCATTTAATTTTATTTTGCAAAACTCAAAATTTATAAATAAATGCGGAAACTTTATTCACCAGTTCGAGTTAAGAGTACTAACAAGCATATAAAGCTAGCAAGATTTGAAAAAACGAAGTTCATCTATCAAATAATTATCGTAAAATAGCAGTATGGTAGATAATATTGTTATTAATTAGAAATCAAGTTCCACCGCCACCGCCTTGCCACCACCGAGCTCTTCAATCTGAAATGTTAAAAATGGGGTGAGCATACAAGTATACTCAGTGGGGTACACAACGACTAAGTCCAATCCAAATATGTAAATTAGACACGTAAAATCATTCTATAGAAAACTGTTGAAACTGTAGAGGTATGTTGAACTATACCGTGGAATAAATCCAAGAACCTGAATTAGATTCTGGACCACTTAAGGATCCCTGACAGTCATTTGCGCACAAATATTAAAATATGCTCTGTGGACTAACCCAAGGGTTCGTATTTGACCCCGAACCGCTTACGGTTCCTGGCAACTATAGATAACATGGCAATGATTTAACATACTAAAATCACACATAAGACAAGGACATAGTAAATATAAACCACATTGCATATAATTACCCACCTGAAATCTTTGAAAACTTGAGTAGAAACGAGCTGACGTGAAGCTACTATGTTGTGAAAGTGACGACAACCTTGTCTAGTAAAATAGATTACAAACATGTACTTTAGTACACTTTATTTAATGCTTTGATGCGCATTATGTGTGTTGGTAATTTCTTTAAATGTTATTAAGTGTTAATATAATTGAATTGGACAACTATTAAAACTTTTTAAAGTTAATTCTCTGCCACATTAAACTTTAGGAACTAGTTTGCATCTTTTAAAAGTTTATTAGGAATCAATTGAAGAATTCTTGAGATCGGAAGAGCGTCGTGTAGATTCAGGAAGTATTATGGTAACTGACTGATTTTCAGAATGTTAAAGGATCAGTTCATATATATTAAATTTTATAGGGACTAACTTAAATAGTTTCCATACCTTAAGACATGCAATGCAATTAAATAACTTTGTCAAATTTACAAAAGAAGGTCCCTGGCCATGAACGTTTTTCTTGAATCTGTAGAAGCCTTATGTGTTTATTTTCCTTTGTCAATTTAAAGATGCAAATATAGAAAAATGATCCTCATTATGAGAGCAACACATCAATATAAGTAAAAATATGAATGGTGTTACTTGGCGTCGACGGTTCGAGACAGGTTTTGTTAGTTTCTAGCAAGATAGTGGGTTTTAGGCTATGAAACTTATATATTTGTATTCTAGATTACCAGAGAACATGTAGATATAGGTTTTATGGCTTGATATTGAGGTTGAAAGATGACCCATGGACCGGGTCTCTCGGTTCTTGAATACTTTCTCATTATTTCATACATTAAATGGTTGTGAGTTCATAGATATATGACAAACTGACCATATGATTGTGTTATACGCGATAAATGTAGATGATTGTTTGCATATGAATTTGCCAAAGAGCTTGCAGTGAGTTATATATATATGGATGCATAAGATAGTGAACTCATAAATATAAATATATATGTTGTAAATTAAATTAGATAGAAACTTACAGATTGTTTATGTTGGTGTTTGGTTCCTAAGGTTGAGAACTTCCAGCGACTACTTATGAACGAGAATGGGGTTCTTGAATATGTCTTTGGTTTTTAATATGGGGTTAGTGTTTGACCTCAAGAAGAATTCTATTCCCATTGTGTTCACGTCTCTTGACCAAGAAATGGAAATGGGCCAAATTTTGGGCTCTTAGATTTATGGCTAATTTATTGGTTGTTTGTTGGGTCATGGTACAATTATATATTGGGTGAACTTATTTATTAGTTCATGTATTAGAAATTGCTTCTTGAATTAGGCTAAACTTAGTTGAACTCAAGAAATGTTACATGAGTTAATTGTTTGATATTCGTCTTTTAATTAATTTTGTATTGTGCTAGACGAGTGCTCATTTGAAAATTTCTAAATTCCGAGTATCGTAGCGACACGACTTTAATTTTATAAGAAAATGTATCTGTTGAAATTGTTTTTTTTCCTGTCACTACAACCTCCCCCGCTTAATTTAAATTTCGTCCTCAAAATTTCACTTACTTGTTCTATAAATTCTGGGTACATCTCTAGAATCTCTCTCTCTCTCTCTCTCTCGTTCCCATGTTGCTTCCTCTTTTCCAAGTCTACTTCACTGGACCTTCACTAGGGGGATCTGTTTACTCCGCAAGGTATGCACTTTCCTGTCTAATATGGCCATGGGCCTCTTTTCCTAAGACATATCTTCCTTAACATCCAAATTGGCATAATTGACTGTATGGCTGGGATCATACACATATTTCCTCAACATAGAGACATGGAGTACATTATGAATTGCTGACAATTCTGGAGGCAGAGCTTGCTTGTAGGATACATTACCAACCCTTTCCCAGTATCTCTGATACCAAACTGTGACGCCTCAAATCTCACCACACCCTTCATTGGTGTGATGTTCAGAAAGACTTTTTCACCAACTTCGAAATGTAAATCCTTTCTCCTGTTGTCGGCATACGATTTCTGTCTTGATTGAGCTTGTTTAATCCTTTCCTTAATTTTCTTGATATCCTTCACTGTCTCTTCGATTAACGCCGGACCCAAAAATTTCTTTTCTCCAACTTCTTTCCAATAGACAGGCGATCTACACTTCCTTTCGTAGAGAGCTTTATAGGGTGCCATACCAATGGTTGACTGGTAGCTATTATTGTATGCAAATTCAACCAATGGCAAATAATTTTTCCAAGTCCCCACCAAGGTCTAGCATACATGCCCTTAACATATCTTCCAACACTTGATTGGTACATTCTGATTGACCGTTTGTCCTCAACTTCAGTCAGGTTCCTATAGCTGTATGTAGGCTTTGCCAAAACTTAGAAGTAAATCTGGTATCTCTGTCAGACACTATTGAAACTGGCACTCTGTGTAATCTCACAAACTGGCACTCCATGTAATCTCACAATCTCCTTTACATATATCTGAGCAAACTATTCTAGACTGTAAGTCATCTTGACTGGTAAAAAATAGGCCGATTTTGTCAACCAATCAATAATTACCTAAACTGCCTGATGTCCCCTTAGTGATCTGGGGAGTCCAATCACGAAATCCATGGTTATGTGCTCCCATTTTTAGTCGGGAATTTCCAATGGGTTCAGCAATCCAGATGGACATTGATGTTTTGCTTTCACTTGCTGACAGATCACGCATCTCTCCACAAACTGTCCAATTGATCGTTTCATATTTCTCCACCAATACATCTTTCGCAGGTCTCGGTACATCTTTGTACCTCCAAGATGTGCAATATAAGGTGTATAGTGAGCTTCCTCAAAAACTTCCTTTCTCAAATCCTCATCTTTAGGCACGCAAAGTCTCTCTTCATACACAAGGGTACCATCTGGGGCAACTTGGAAACCTTTAACGTCTCCAGAAAGAACAGGGACTCTCAACTTTTGTAGGAACTTATCCATGTCCTTTGTTTGTGCTTCTCATATTTTGTCCCCGAGGGACGGTTGAACTACTAATACTACCAAATTTGACGTGGTTCGATGAGGGGCGACAATCTCAATTTCCATATTTGCAAAATCCTTAACCAACTGGTCCTGACAGGTAAGAGCAGCTAGCTGACCTTTGCTCTTCTGACTAAGAGCATCTGCAACTAAATTTTATATTAAAGGATCAGTTCATATATATTAAATTTTATAGGGACTAACTTAAATAGTTTCCATACTTTAAGACATGCAATGCAATTAAATAACTTTGTCAAATTTACAAAAGAAGGTCCCTGACCATGAACGTTTTTCTTGAATCTGTTGAAGCCTTATGTGTTTATTTTCCTTTGTCAATTTAAAGATGTAAATATAGAAAAATGATCCTCATTATGAGAGCAACACATCAATGCACGTAAAAATTATGAATGGTGTTACTTGGCGTCGATGGTTCGAAACAGGTGTTGTTAGTTTCTAGCAAGATAGTGGGTTTTAGGCTATGAAACTTATATATTTGTGTTCTAGATGATGAAAGGAACATGTAGATATAGGTTTTATAGCTTGATATTGAGGTTGAAAGATGACCCATGAACCGGGTCTCTCGGTTCTTGAATACTTTCTCATCATTTCATACATTAAATGGTTGTGAGTTCATAGATATATGACAAACTAACCATATGATTGTGTTATACACGATAAATGGAGATGATTGTTTGCGTATGAATTTGCCAAAGAGTGTGCAGTGAGTTATATATATATGGATGCATAAGACAGGGAACTCATAAATATAAACATATATGTTGTAAATTAAATTATATGGAAACTTACAGATTGTTTATGTTGGTGTTTGGTTCCTAAGGTTGAGAACTTCCGGCGACTGCTTATGAACGAGAATGGGGTTCTTGAATATGTCTTTGGTTTTTAATATGGGGTTAGTGTTTGACATCAAGAAGAATTCTATTCCCATTGTGTTCACGTCTCTTGACCAAGAAATGGAAATGGGCCAAATTTTGGGCTCTTAGATTTATGGCTAATTTATTGGTTGTTTGTTGGGTCATGGTACAATTATATATTGGGTGAACTTATTTATTAGTTCATGTATTAGAAATTGCTTCTTGAATTAGGCTAAACTTAGTTGAACTCAAGAAATGTTACATGAGCTAATTGTTTGATATTCATTTTTTAATTAATTTTGTATTGTGCTAGACGAGTGCTCATTTGAAAATTTCTAAATTCCGAGTAAGTCGTAGCGGCACGACTTTAATATTATAAGAAAATCAATCTATAGAAATTGTTTTTTTCGTATCGTACAACTATTGTGATAGCATCAATCCCACATCGCTTGGGTAGAGAAAGTGAGGCCAGTTTATATGCCAAGAGACCCACTCCAACCGATATGAGACCTTTTGGGTGATAACTTAAAAGCAAAACCGTGCGGGCTAGGCCCAAAGCGGACAATATCATGTCAAAGTAGAGTGAGTAATTACAGATGGTATCAGAGCAGAGCCTAGCTAGAAGTGTGGCCAACGAGGACGTTGGGCCCCCTTAGGTGGGGTGATTGTGATAGCCTCAATCCCACATCACTTGGGTAGAGAAAGTGAGACCAGTTTATATGCCAAGAGACCCACTCAAACTGACCTGAGGCATTTTGGGTGAGAACCTAAGAGCAAAACCTTGCGGGCTAGGCCTAAAGCGGACAATATCATGTCAAAATGGAGCGGGTCATTACATTTTCTTTTCTCCCTCTAATGCTGGGAATACTGTCTCATCAAAATGACAAGGGGTTCAAGATATTTTATTATAGAGAGTGATTCGTACCCTACATATATTCTCGGTCTCCTTTGAGGATCCATCTTAGTACATTATGGGAGAGCAATAGGCACATATACAACACAACAAAAAATTCTTAAATGGGAAATATTTAGTTCCTAACTAAAGACCAATTGCAATGTGGAGAACTTACGATAAGATATTGGTCTGATGCGTATAAGTGCTGTTGTATGAAAAATAGCATGTCCCCATACTGAAACAGGGAGATTTATTCTCATGAGAAAGTTTTAGCAATCAATTAGAGACGTTTAATTAATGATTCTGCTAGACCATTTTATGTATGAACATGAGCCACATGATGTTCAACTTTTATACGAATTGATTCACAATAATCTATGAAAGCTTGTGATGTACGTGTGCTCTTCCGATCTATCAAGTTGAATTGTCTTGATTGGATAATCTGGAAACTGTGCTCGTAATCGAATAATTTGAGTAGGCAATCTTGCAAACGCCTGGTTGTATGTAGATAATAGACTTATATGTGACCATCTAGTCGATGCATCTATCATAAAATATCTAAACGGTCTACATGGAGGGTACCTGAATTCGTCCCAAAAATGCTGGAATTGAGTCCCAATTTTAGCTAGTAATGGTCTTGTGACCATTTTTCCTAGAGAGCAAGCCGTACATGGAAATTCACTAATTTGAAGAATCTTGTGGTTCTTCAAGTTATGTCTATTTGAATTTTCAATAATTCTTTGCATCATTATTGTCCGAGATGACCTAACCGATCATGCCAAGCAATGAAATCCTTTGAAACATCGAACTTCGGGTTCAACAAAACATTTATTTCAATTGTACCAATACTTGTATAGTACATACCGGAAGACGCAGTAGGTAACTTCACTAGTACACATGTATCATTTGAAACAATATAGAGATACTCTGTATTGTTTTCAATTACAGTTTTAACATGGTACCTATTTCGACGTATATCTTTGAGGCTTAATAGATTTCTCTTTGACTTGGTGGAGTATAAGACATAATTAATAATAAATCTCGTGCCTCCACATAATCTAATAATAGCTCTTCCGGAGCCTTCAATAATATTTACAAAGCCTAACATTAGATTTCCCCCTAATTAGGTTTGTAAAATATTCTTTTCTTTTGAGGACAGCATTTGTTGCACCACTATCTATTAAGCAAATATATTTACCTATCTTGTAGTCATTTGAAGATGTGTTAGTGTCTATGTTCTTCAAAAAGGAAAAACTTATAATAAGTAATGTAAAACATCTAAGTTGATATTCATTAAGATAACATATTGATTACAAAATAAACATACACACTGACATTAGTAAAACATAAAACATAAACAGTCATAACTAATGTTGATATGAAATTTGGCTTTTGACACAAACAAGATTTGTATTCGCGGGAAATTTGTATTCGAATCAACTTGTGTAGTTAATATGTAAAGGCAAGGAATGTTTGCAATAAATGGAAGAGAGTAAATGAGATCAAAGACAAGGAGAATAAGATTTTTGCTGGGTCTCTCTTTCTTAGATTTACTTGCACTATTTATAGTGCAAACTTGCTATTTGCACGAGAACAATGATTATATACATTTAATATTAGGCCCATATAAATGACCTATGAGTCATGTTAGCTAGGATTTGATCTCTACTTTTTGACTAGTGACTATTTAAATCATGTGTGGGGCCGTGACTATCACCTTGCGTTCAATGCTAAAGTCCCATCAATCGTAAGCGATACGGTTCCTCATGTGGGTTCCCCAGCAAGTGCTTATCTATCATGCTCGTTAGGTCACAACATTGAATTGGGACACTGTGAGCTCGTTAGCATAGCGCCCGGACGTCCCAAACTGTAGGGACACAAGAATGGATATTTGCCTGAGAGGTCACTGAAACGGGCTCCTTATGTCTGTTGGTTGCTTGGTCGCTAGGCCGTTAAGTTGGACGAGCCTCTTGGAGCCGGCTCCTAAGACCTTAAAATTGTTGATCGTTGTTGAATTTTGGCCTTTTGTGACTTGGCAGCTACAAAATGCCCCATCAAGGTCGCTGTTTCTAACCTTTAGAGTTAGCGGCCTTGAAGTTTCGCTAATAATTCCCTTCAACTTCAAACTTTTTGCCGCTCAAAATTAGACTCTTTGAATTTTGAAAAGGTTGAGATGGTGCATTTAGCCACGTGTCACTCTTTTATTGGAATGGCGTGTTTCAGAGACTTTCAAAGACTTTAAGAGACCTAAAGGCAGTAATCATTAATTTGATTGTTGTCTTTTCATCTCCTAAAGCACCACACGGCCATCACACCACACCCAACCTTATTTATACTTCTCTCTTCACCTCCGTTTTCTCATGCATTTCCTATTTCACTTCACATAAAGGTCTTTATATTCAAGGGATTCTCGCTTTCTAAGGTAATTCTTCTTTTTAATTCCTGGGATCTCTTTCGGTAGCCTTAGGTTAGCAAAATGATGTTTGGAGAATCTAGTAAAGAGGATACCAGACTCAGTCCTAGAATGAAAGGAGAGCTGGCTTTGGGTAGGAGGCAACTGGAAGACCCCGCCGCCCCAGGCCACAAGGATACAAATGTGGCGACCAGCTATGCAAACGCTCATAAATAGCTATCCAGCGAACTTTTTTTCCGATCTAACGAGCTAATACTTATGTTTCGCCCTTTTGTTTCAGGAGTCGATAGGCCACAGTTGATATCCTCGACCTTCAAGGAATGAGGTCAAGAGGCTGCTGGGTTGGAAGCTCAAAGTCGCCATGTCAAGGATCTGACCAACGAGGATCTCCTTGATCGAGGTTGGTCTCTTAGCACCGAAGTTGGAATGTAGCGACCACAGTCCCAACAACAGTAAGTTACAAATATGCTACGGATCTGTTTGTTTCTGCATAGCGAACGACACATGCTTTTTCTTTTTCTAGGCTAAAGAAACCACCAGGAAACAACTCAGTAGATGAGGTCCGCTGTAGAAGTTTCCTCTGCTTTGGAGAAGAAGGAGCAACAGAAGAGACTTTGCGACAGGGCTGCGAGTAAGCGGGTCGCTAAAGATGCCGGCCTCGCAGCTACTGACTCTTCTGCCAAGTGATAGAGGGCTGTTCTCTCGCCTATTCCTCTGGAACTTCTCTTACCTTCCTACCCCTGGTTATGATGTCAGGCGGGAAGGGAATACCAGTTCAAGAGAAAGGGGTTCTGGACCTACTGGCAGACAACCTGTTCCTCCCAGTTCAACCAAACCGCCGGGCGGTACTGGAAAAAATAAAAGATAAGAGGCCTAGGGCTCTGCTTAGCTTCAACCTCTTGAAGAGGCCGCTCGAGACTATTCCGGAGGGGCTACCTGGGAATCTCAGCGACACCATGAGCGACGTGGCCAGGAGCTGGTCGAAGAAATGGGAGAAATATGTGAACTCCATATCCCTTACCGAGATCATCCAAGCAAACGCAGCTATGCGAGGTCGCTCGGCCGTCTTGGACCAGCATGCAGAAGTTCGTGTCCGTAGGATAATCTAGGACACGAAGAAGCTGACCAAAGAGGCGTTCTTAGCCGCTAAGGCAAAAGAGGAGGCTGAGCTGGCAGATCGGAAAAGGAGCAGGATCTGGCAGTTTCCAAGAATGAGGCGCCCTATTGAGTAACCACCTAGAGACCTCTAAGAAAAAGATTGAAGAGCTGGAGAGCATGTTGGCGATTGAAAGATCGAATCATGAGCAATCTCTGAGGGAGGTTGAGAATAGGGCCGCGTCTGGGGAGCTGATTGGGTATAAAGAGGCGGTGGCCAAGTACAAAAGCTCAGAGGAGTACAAGCAAGCCAACACCGGGCTGTATTACGAGGCGGTCAAGGGTGTTTTTCAAGAGGTCATCAAGGTCTGGCTTGAGTACGATCTCAATTTCCTCAAAGAGCAAGTAGCCAAGCTCAAACACGACTGCAGCTATAAGAGCTTTGATGATAAGGATGCCGAGGTTGAGGCTCTCGCTGCAGAGGAGGTCGAGGTCCCTACTCCGGAAGACCAGACCTGAAGCTTCACCCTCTTTTATTTTTTCTTCTTGTGATCTTTCTTTACTTATTAAATGAAAAAAGTTTTTATACAACTGTTTGTTCGTTTAAATTGATTCAGCCTATACTGTACAATGCCTTTGGAAAATCCACAAACCAAAGTGTTAGGACGCACAACCAGAAGCTCGTTCTGGTTTAGGCCACATACAATGGGTTCGAGTGAAGATTTCATGCTAAGTGCAAGGACGTTTAACTAAAAGCTTTAACTAGAAACTTGTTCTAACTTTAGTCACATAACTTGTTAATCTAAGTGTTAGGTCTCTAGTCAAGGGCTCACTACGACCTTGTTCGCATAACCGTTAACATGGATGTGAGGTTGTTGACTAGGAGCTTATTTTAGTTGTTTCTCGCGCCGATAAGTCAAATTTATTTCAAACAAGTGTTAGGTCGCTGGCAGGAAACTTGTTCCCGCCTTGGTTGCTTTACCTTACTTAGTTGTAGATTTGTCTTATTTGAGGTCGTAGAAAAATGTGGGACGTGACCTTTAAATGAACTAAACTGATACACATGAATTATTTAATTTACTGAGCATAGCCTATCAATTCAGGGCGCAAGGTTATTCAAAGTTGATACCTGGCTATTGGTGGTAGCTCTTCCGATCTTGTTCTGTGTTCCAAGGGTGCATCAACTCGTTCCCTTACATGTCTTCGAGCTCGTACGCTCCATTTAGCAGGATTCGCTTGACTCAGTAGGGACATTCCCAGCTGGACCCTAGGGCTCATGAGGCAGGTTCTTTAGTGGAGAGGAATACTTTGCGCAAGGCTAGGTCTCCAACTTTGAAGCGGCGTACTTTAACCTTGGTGTTGTAAAACCTGACACACTTCTATTTATATGTTGTATTTCTGATTTCAGCCAACTATTTTTTTCAGAAATGAGATCGAGCTCGCTGGCAAAACACTTATCGTTCCGAGTTTCGTTGAAATGTGCCACCCTGGAGGTGGGCACATCTAAGTCGATGGGGACCATTGCCTCGATTCCGTATGTGAGAGAGAAAAGTGTTTCACCAGTCGAAGTCGGCAGGTCGTTCAATAGGACCGCAGGACCGCGGGCAGCTCTTCGGCCTAGCTCCCTTTTAGGGCCTCCAAACGTTTTTTTAAGTCCGTTTGATAATTCTGTTGACTGTCTCAACTTGTCCGTTAGCTTGCCAGTGATATGGGGTGGAGTAGAAGTTTTTTATGCCTAACTCTTTACAAAATGCTCTGAATCATCTTTATCAAATTGCTTGCCGTTGTCCGTGACTATGGCATTCGGAACCCCGAATCTTTATATGATTGATTTCCAGATGAAGCTCGTTGTTTTCTTTTCCGTGATGGTGGCCAAGGCTCCGGCTTCGACCCATTTTGTGAAGTAGTCGACCTCAATGATAGAGATCTGGGTTCCCCCTTTGTCTTTCGGGAGAGGGCCAATCAGATCTACCCCCTACTTGGTGAAAGGCCATAGACCTATGACTGATGTTAGCTCTTTCGGTGGGCTCTTGATGAGGGGGCGAACCTTTAGCATTTATCGCAAGCTTTGTATAGTCGATTGCGTCTTTTCTGACTCTAGGCCAAAATATCCTTGCCTTAGTATTTTGTATGCTAGGGCTTGTCCGCCTGAATGGTTACCTTAAACCCTGGAATGTACTTCTTCCAGTACGGCTCGTGCTTCTATAGGTGTGAGGCATCTTAGCAGTGGCCCGGCGAAGCTTCTTTTGTATAACTTTCCATCAATGAGCGAGAATCTGGTAGCCTGATGTCTGAGCTTTCTGGCCTCCACACCAAGAGGGACCACTCCCTCCTTTAGGAACTGGATGATAGGTCACTAGGTTCACCGATTGGGATGCTTTGGAGCTCGCTTGCTCCCTTACTGGTTACAAGTTTTGCCAAAGCATCGGCATGACTATTTTCAGCTCGAGGGATTCACCTGATTTCAAAATGATCTAGACCCCCTAGTTCTTCCAGTAGCTTGTTCTGGTAAACACCACTTGTTTGGTTTATGATAAGTTGGGAGTCACTTTTGATGATCAATCTTTTAACGCCCATTGATTTCGCCATGTTGACTCCCACCAAAAGTGCTTCGTATTACCCTCGTTATTGGTTGCAGTGAAACCAAATTTGACAGCTTGACAGTAATAATGCCCTATGGGGCTGATCAAAACAATCCTGACTCCAGAGGCATGGCTTGTGAAAGGTCCAGCGACGTACAGTTCCCATGCTAAGGGTTCCATACTGCCCGGGCTGGATTCAGCATGCGTAAGTTCGGCTATAAAGTCGGCCAGGGCTTGGCCTTTGATGGCCGTCTTTGGCTTGTAGTTAATGCCGTATTGACTGAGATCAATAGACCATTTGACCAAATGACATGAGATGGAGGACCTGTCTTAGGGGGGCGCTAGTTAAGACATTGATTGTGTGCTCAAGGAAATAGGGCAGTAGCTTTTTCGAGGCGATCACGAGGGTATATGCGAGCTTTTCCATAGGCGGATATATGAGCCCTGCATCATGCAAAGCGTGACTCACATAGTATACTGCGACCTGGCCCACTCCTTCCCTACACACCACGACCACGCTGATTGGGGACTCTGACACTACCAAATACAAGGACAGCGTTTCCCTTATCAGCAGTTTGGATAATAGAGGAAGAGAAGAAAGGTGTTATTTCAGCTCTGTGAAAGCGAATTGACACTCCTCTATCCATGCGAATTCCTTCAATCTTTTAATGGCCTCGAAGAAAGGCTTGCATTTGTCTATTGATAGCGACACAAAGTGATTTAGTGCTGTAATTCGTCCTGTCAGGCGTTGGACCTCCTTTACCGACTTTAGGGGCTCTATATCAAGAGATCGGAAGAGCGTCGACCTTCTTAGGGTTTGCTTCGATTCCCC
Source organism: Nyctanthes arbor-tristis (assembly GCA_963692815.1). NCBI lineage: Eukaryota > Viridiplantae > Streptophyta > Magnoliopsida > Lamiales > Oleaceae > Nyctanthes > Nyctanthes arbor-tristis. Next base: position 16,067 of record CAVNYN010210082.1, read on the forward strand.
TCTGGTTAACTATGTATCCTAAGAATTTGCCTGAGGCTACTCCGAAAGAGCATTTTTTTGGATTTAGCTTCATTTTGTAACTTCTAAGGACTTGGAACATTCTGGAGAGGTCCTCAATAAGCTGCTCAGCCTGAAGGCTTTTGACAAGCATGTCGTCAATGTATATTTCCATGGTTTTACCGAGCTGACTCTTGAACATGGAGTTTACCAGTGGCTAGTAAATCGTCCCAGCATTTTTTAATCCAAACAACATCATCTTGTAGCAATAGAGTCCTTTGTCTGTTACAAACAAGGTGTGCTCCTCTTCACCTGGGTATATGGGAATTTGATGATAACCAGAATAAGCATCCATGAAACTTAACAGCTCGTGTCCAGCGGTAGCGTCGGCCATCTGGCCGATTCTAGGCAGGGGAAAGCTGTCCTTGGGACAGGCTTTGTTTAGATTTGTGAAGTCGATACAAATTTTTCAAGCGCCGTTACTCTTTTTAACCAAGACGGGATTGGGTATCCATTGAGGATATAGCGCTTCTCTTATAAATTTATTTCCAAGTAGTTTGTCTACCTCATTGGCCAATGCCTCATATCTTTTGCTGTTGAGGGGTTGTCTTTTTTATTTTATAGGCTTAGCCTTTGGGTCGACGTTAAATTTATGGCAGGCGTGTTTGGGTCAATGCCGTCCATGTCCTCGTGGACCCATACAAAACATCCAAATTCTGTTTAAGAAATTGGACCAGTAGGGTCCTCATCGGCTCCTTCAGCCCTGCCCCAATTCTGAGCTCCACTTCTGGTCTATCTTCATTTAGTCTTATGGTCTCGAGCTCATCACCTGGGTAGGCTTGCACCTCGAAATTACTGACTCTTGGTCACCCTAGTATGGCGTTGTAGCTTGAATGTGCGTCTACAATAATGAAGTTTGCTAAAATTTTCCTCTTACAAGGGCCGTCCCCTAACTCGACTTGGAGTGTGTCCTGACCCTTGGCTTTTATTTGGTCTCCGGTGAAGCCTTGTAGCCTGACTTCATAGGGCCGTATACCCACATGATACATCTTCATCATTGGAAAGTCTCCCAATAGATAATGTTCATGGTGCTGCAATTATCTACCAGGCTTTTAGGAATTTCGGCCCCTGACACTGTCATGGTAATGATCAGGGCGCTCACATAGGGGTTTGGCTGGTTGCTGACAACCCGATGGCAAGGGAAGGAGGAACTCGCTGGAAAGGAAGGAAAATGTTTCTCAGGCGAGTGATAGGAGATCTGGGCTTTACGCACGAGACCTTGCCTATGTCTCCTAGAACCATCGGCGCCAATGTATTTGATGCTGAGCATGTGGGTCTCGGCGGGAGATCGGTTTTTAGAAGGTCGGGTTTCGAGGTCTGCTAGGGGACGAGTTTGTCGTTCCAACCCTTAGTGATCTGCTATGAAGTCACCCAAGTATCCCTGTCCAATCAGCCGTTCAATCCCCTGCCTTAGGTGCCTACAGTCGTTTGTGCAGTGCCCCACGGCCTTGTGGTACCTACGATATTTGGATTGGTCTGTATTTTTCACTCCCTCCTTACGGGTTTTGCCTCAAGCAAGATCGGGTTTTCCCTTAGAAGGTCGAAGATGTATTCTGCGGAAACGCTAAGGACTATAATCGGCTCCGAAATAGTGGAAGGTTTCTTGTCCTTTCTCTGGCTGGAAACTTCTTTTACCGCCGAACTATTTTTGTTCGAGGTCGTTTAGCATTTTCTCAATCGACCCAGCTCGTAGGTCTGTTGAGAGGCTGGCTGGTGACCTCAGAGAATTTCCAGGGGCGAGCTTACCATGCATTGTCTAGGACAAGCGAGCATTGGGCTCTTTCTCCTTTGTCTGTGCTAGTTCGGTAGCTGTGGTTCAGGCGATCTCGGCCTTCCATGGCCTTATCGGGGCTGGGGGTCCAAACTTGTGAAAACGCTGCCCCCAGCTGTGCTTTCGGACTTGTGTTGTTGGGAAGTTGGTGGATTACATTGTTGTAGCCGCTGCATTTCCTCGATGAGGTCTTCCATTTACCGCTGGAGGCCTCAGCTTCTGTGGCTGCCGGCTGCCGGCGGCCATGAGGGACCGACACTAGTCGTGCCTTGGTTCCTTTGAAACCCAAGAGGCAATCTAGCATCACTGCTTCTTGTTCTTTGGCTTCCTGAACGTTTTCCACTCATTTTCTTTCGATAGGAATTTTTTACACAGCTTTTAGTAGAGTTCCCCACAGACGGCGCCAATTTATTGATATCAAATTTAGCTTTTGACTCAACAAATAAGATTTGTATTCGCGAGAAATTTGTATTTGAATTGTCTTGTGTAGCTAATGTGTAAAGTCAAGGAATGTTTGCAGTAAATGAAAGAGAGTAAATGTGCCAAAGACAAGAAAAATGAGATTTTTGTTGGATCTCTCTTTCTTAGCTTTACTTGCGCTATTTATAGTGCAAACTTGCCATTTACACGGGAATAATGATTATATACATTTAATTCTAGGCCCATACAAATGACCTATGAGCCATGTCAGCTGGGATTTGACATCTACTTTTTGACTAATAACTATTTAAATCATATGTGGGGCCGTGGCCATCACCTTGCATTCAATGCTAAAGTCCCATCAACCGTAAGCGATAAGATTCCTTACGTGGGTTCCCCAGCAAGTGCTTAGCTATCGTGCTCGTCAGGTCGCAGCGTCGGATTGGGACACTGTGAGCTCGTTGGCGTAGCGCCCGGATGTCTCAAACTGCAAGGACACAAGAATGGATATTTGCCTCAGAGATAACTGAAATGGGCTCATTATGTCTGTTGGTTGCTTGGTCGCTAGGCCGTTAAGTTGGATGAGCCTCTTGGAGCCGGCTCCCAAGACCTTATAACCGTTGACCGTTGTTGACTTTTGGCCTTTTGCAACCTGGCGGCTACAACTAATATAATTTTGATACTAGATGATACTTTCATTCATTAATCTTCCATCAAGAGTTTTATATCATCATTGTAGAGTATTTTTCCATCAGCATGTTTAAAGAAATCCGTGGTATCAAGATGGGTCATTTCTGAAAGGTCAAAATTGGAAGTATTCCCTTGATCTATCAAATTTACTTCTACATTCTTTCCAGTAGTCCCTTGATCTATGAAATTTAGTTCTACATTCTTTCTCTTTCCTTTTTGGGATGCTTGATATAATTCTACAAGATGTTTGGCAGCACGACAGGTACATGACCAATGCCCTTTTATACCGCATCTATAGCATATAGAATCAGGTGCTTTTCAGCTAGTAGCATGATGTGATTTCCTTTTTCCTTCATCATGTGTAGATTTCTTAAAATTAGAATTATATCCATCACGATTCCTAACATGGTTTCGACCCCGGCCATGATTATGACCACGACTGCGACTTTGTCCACAGTTAGTAGATGACATAGCATTTACTTCTGGAAATACGGTAGAACCAGTTGGACGAGATTCATGATTCTTCATCAGTAGCTCATTATTTTGTTCGGCTATTAGTAAACATGAGATTAATTCATAATACAATTTAAATCCTCGTTCTTGATATTACTGCTGCAGGAGCACCTTCGAGGCATGAAATGAAGAAAATATTTTTTCTAATATTTCCTCATCCGTAATCCTTTCTCTACATAATTTCAGTTTGGAGCTAATTTTGAATATTTCTGAATTATATTCCGCTACATACTTAAAATCTTGTAGCCTTAAGTGTATCTATTCATAACGAGCTATGGGCAATATCACAGTCTTTTGGTGGTCATAACGCTCTTTCAAGCTTTTTCACGGATCTTCAGGATCTTTCACCGTGAAATACTCACTCTTTAATCCTTCATCCAAGTGACGATAAAGGAATACCATGGCTTTTGCTTTTTTTTTTTTTTTTTTGACTTCTAGCATCATTATTTTCTTGTATTGTTTTGTCAAGGCCTGTAGATTCTAAGTGAATCTCGGCATCCAATATCCATGAAAGAGAGTTTTTTCCGGTGATGTCAAGAGCCAAGAAATGAATCTTTGTCAAAGTTTTCATTTTACAACTATCATAGAAATCAAAAATTAGATTAGTAACTTAAATATATCAATAATAATTGTTATATATAAAGAAGTGTGCTAATATATTGTATTGGATTTCAAAGTTCACATAACTTAATTCATAATGGATATTAGCATATGGGAGATGTATATTCAAGACTAGATTTGAAGATTTTGTAATCTTGTTAATATCCATGACAAAATTTCATTGCATGGAATATTACACATATCTAGCTACTAACGACCTTTAGTATTTCTTGTAATATAGTTAGATTTCATGAATTATCAATATTTATATAATCATTGTATCTAATCATTATTTACATTTTTGAGCTTGTGTATGAGTTAAGGGAGTGTTTGATTCTCTTTATGAAACAAATTTATAATCTCACGTATCGTTGATTTAACCACTAATTTGATAATTATTCATTTATAATCACAAATTTCAAACTTTTATTAAATCTACACCACTCATTTTCACCTCATTATAATTTCTCATTATAATTCAATTTGAATAAATAGATTCAAACAATCATTAAATTGTAAATGAGAAGTATGAGAAGCTATTATGACATGTAGAACAAACAAGATCTTAAAAACTATACCATGCAAGACTAAACTATAATCTGAACAACACTGGCATAGTTGCTTAGAAAAATCATATCTCACCCATTTGATGTCTGATTTTCGAACGGTAAAATTCTTATGATACTAGACTCATATATTTATCTTGTATACTTGGTTTTATATGTAAAAGCCCACCAGTAGGCACATATTTAATCTCAAAGTTTCTGTTGATGGATGATAGAGATGGATTTTAACATTGTAATTTCTTTTACTAATTTGTCAAGTATAAGTGCTTTCTTTTATGAAACAAACATTTCAACAAATATAAAATTAGACATATAATGCTAATATAAACATAAATAGTCATACCATAAAATCATCTAGCTTTATGGATATCAACATTATGAGACTTCTAGTTGTGTTACTTCATAAACATCAAATACTACATATATGAGCTTTGTAATTTTCCCTTTTTGCTTTTCAAGAACAATATGGTCTACTAACATATGATATTCTTCAAGGATAACAACATATTCTCATGTGCTTCTTCGAGAGTAACATAATATTTTCCTAGGAATAATAAACCGTCCATATAGGCGGCACCTAGCAACAACTTATATCCCTTCAAAGAATATATATAGACAATAAATTCAATACTATAAGGACGATATAACATATAAATCCAGCCATTAATATGCTGTGTAACATATATAAATAGTATATGTATAAACATAATGAGAACCGGCCATTATAGGCAGTAGAAAATCGGTTTAGAAAGTATACTTCAGATATGAGGAAAGAATAACTTGTTTGGATCTTTACTAACTTTGGCTATAACACCATGAGTTAACTACCTGGAATGCCACTATACTTTCAAAAAGTTATCTCAAATGCCACTATACTTTAAAACTTACCCGAAATATCACTGTACTTTCAAAAAATTATCTAAAATGCCACTGTACTTTAAAACTCACCAGATATGCTACTAAACTTGTGAAAGTATTATCCCGTTTGCCATTCCTGTTAAAAAATGTAACGGACTTGATAACATGACTAATGGAATTTACTACGTGGCATCTTAACCGTTATTTTTTTAACCGGGTATTGACATAGTGACAAATGAGATAACATTTTCACGAGTTTAGTGGCGTATGAGGAAAATTTTGTA
>CAVNYN010210089.1:6014-55732 GCA_963692815.1 Nyctanthes arbor-tristis
CCCCCCCCCCCCCCCCAACCAACCCCCCCAAAAATCTATAGCCCAACTTTTGACTAATGTGGCTACCATAGAACTAGGTAAAATGAAATGGTTGAATTATTTTAAGAAGAATTTATTGACGAGTGCTCACTGAATTTCTTGTAGTAGATCTGTGAGCTTTTGTCCGAGTTCCATTCCAAGGGCACATGGTCTGAATAATATTAGAGGCTGTTTAGTTACGAGTTCTGCATCCCGTATGTTTGTTTTGCCTTAATGTGATGTTTCATATCTTTTCAAGGTTCCTGAATGAGCATCCAGAATATGGAGAACAAGGTGTTAGCTTATCACAGTTTTCGTTTCAAATTCCAAGGCCTCTGAAACAGAACAATGGGAATAACGGTCCTTTAGCACCTGCTTATGATGCCAACGATGGTGGGGTGCCAGAATGTGTTGACCCGTCGAAAGGTTGATCTACCATTTTACCTAATTGTCTGTTCTTGCATTTAATCTTTCATTGTTCCAAAATCTTAAAAGACTCATGTTTAAGTAATCTTTTAGTTTAGTATATTCTTGTCTTTATCAAATGTGTGTTAATTGCTTTGAACTTCTCTATTTTTAATTAATAAAATTGTCTTAGAATTTTTTTTTACGTGACTTGGAAATGAAATTAGTAATAATAATCTTAAAGCACTACATCACTGGTTGAATTAAAATTACTTATGAATGGACACTATGATTCTGTACCAACCCCTCCCCCCCCCCCTCCCGGGGGTCGTGGGGTGGGGTTTATTCTTGAACTTCAAGGTTTTTATAATAAAACTTAGCCGGCTTATGTTTCACCCGCAAAGTTTACATGGTTCCTTTAGTTATTAATGGTGCAATTTTGTGACCATCCTTACAACTACAGTTTTATGTCTGTTGCAGTAAATCCCACAGCATGGGTTGGTCCTGATGTGGACACAGACTTGCAACTTAGTGGTCCAGGGTTCTCTGCTCAATATCCTAGTTTGAAGCCCAAAGATCAGTCGGCCAAGAAAAAGCGGACACCTTCTAAAAGGAAGCACAGTGGTGAATAAGTCTAACCATAACAAGATCAAGGTGCAAGAGTCTCGCCTCCTTCGATCTGGTTCTTAGGAAATGTAGAATCCTTGCTTTAGGCCCGTGTAACATATGGTTTCCTTAAAATACTTGAATGTTTCCAGCTTAGAACTGGCTAGGTTAATGTAGGATGTACTAATAGCCAATGTTGTGTACACTATAGAAAGCTTGATTCACATGCTAGTAATTTAGATGTCCAGTTGCTGTCTTCTGAATTTGTTGCTTCCCATTTTCTTAATAGTCCCAGTCAGTAGTCACAATCAATGCCCACTCTGTGGAACAGCGATGAGCTTAGGACGAGGGCCTCTCATGCCTTAAGGGTAGTGAAAGATTGTAACAAAAATCCATGTAGTTGACTTCAAATTTATAGATAACACAAGACACCGTGTAAGATTGTAACAAAAATCCATGTAGTTGACTTCAAATTTATAGATAACACATCTCACCGTGTTAGAAGGGTTTTACAAGTACAGCAGTTGAGGTTCCCTGGTAGTGCCGTGGAAGAATTATGTCCAAATAAAACTCAACGCAAAGAAATAATATAAATAGAAAAAAAATATTGAAAACCCCAAAAAGCACGCGTTGGTGTTTCTAAAAGATGATTTAGTTGGTGGTGTTTGTTAAGTGAATCAATAATAATGGTAACTATGGTAAGAAATGAGTGGTATCCAAAAGCAGTAGTTGGTTGGGCAATTTGGTGGGTTCCCCATGAACTGAAGCTTGGGCTGGCAGTGGTCTCTTTGCATTGAATGAAAATTGGCTTATTCCTTTCCTCAAGCATTTTATTTAATGGCGGTCCCATTCAAGAGATGAATTCCTCTGCTGTGTATTCTTTTCAGTCATGTCATGAGGGATGAGCAATTTGTGAATAAATCCACCTCTTTATTTGGGGGTGGGACATATGATCATTTAGGTCTTGTCCCACCTTTCTTTGAGTGCATGCATGGCTAAGATAAGCACAAATCCATTTTGGCACTAGCTACACCATAAGAATCTCTTGGAGATAACTTCTACTCTTTGTAGATGTGTTTTTTCAGAGAATTGCTTAAATCAACTCTCTTTTGTGGTGACTGTACTTCAAACAAACAAATTACTAATTAGCAAGTTTAATAGTTTTTTAGGATTCGTGCAAAACGACTCTAGACAATAGAGAAGCACGAGGTAGAAGGTAAGTTTAAAGAAGAAAGAGGGAGAAGATGAAGCAACAGAGAGGAAACTCTTTACTGCAATGTTTAATGTTGCTTTCACGTCAAATCGAGGAAAACAAGAGGAACAATAAAGAAGAAATTAGAGTGATCATCGACTTTGATAGAAGATTTTTTGGATTAAGATCTCAAGCAAAAGGAATGCAATATTCAAAATTATAATTAAAAATTTACACCTTTTTTTGTGCTTTTTGACACTGATAAGAATGGGATATAAGAAACGCAATCTGTAAGGGCCATACACAGATTTTTTTTGTCGGCCAAAGATTGATCTAAAATAAGTGTCTTTCTACTCAAAAAAAGTCAAAAAAAAACCCCCAAAGGCAGAAATGATCATTTTGGTTCATTTTCATATACATTCAAAAATTCAAAGCCATTAAATCTATATGATATAATCTGAGCACACATTATACATGAAAAAGAATAATTTTGCTTATCAACAACTAAAGTGGTAATCAAGTGACATATTATTAGTTTAAGAAAATGTATGGTCATATATATATATATATATAAGAATTATTTTATTAAATATAAAATTCAACGTTGGTTAAATTAACAAGGCGACAATCTCGATGAAAAATTTGTTGGTGGATTAGGCGAAGCTGCATTTCACTTAGTGATTTTGACTAAGCACCATATGGTATGGTATTAATATACCAATCAACTACTGATGTGATTTGTAGAGGCAATGATGCGTTATGAGCAGCTGATATTATTATGTCACAATATTGTCTGATGCCGTATATGATACTTGAACACTACCATTTCAATGAACATAAGATAAATATGCTACTCTGTATTGAGGACATGTCAATAAGTGGTCCCCCAACTCTTCTTGGCTGATCATATATAGACTCAACAAAAGACGGAAAGAAAAGGAAAATTTTGGTCCTTCAAATGATTTTGAGAAAGGATTCTTACATGGCTTCATTCAAGGAAACACTCAAAGGACAGCACTGTTCCCTTTGTAGGACAATCAAAACATAAAGGGCTGCCTCTAATATATATAATTATACAAAAAATATCTTATTTTGGTCCCTAAAGTACTATATTTTGTGACAATTAATGAATATCTTACTACTTTGGTCCCTAAATCAGTTCTAGATTTTGTGGTCCTAAAGTGCCATATTTTGCGGTCACAGATATTGTCAAGAAGTGAGAACAAAGTCGAATATACTGATTTGACATCATCAATAGATAACGAATTTATAAAGACTAACTAGTAGGTTAAATTTTCAAAGGAAACCCTGGTTCCCTATATTTTTATTCTATTTGTTTAGAACTATTGCTTCTTGAGAAGTGTTGGATCAATTCATTTGATGGAATATGCCAAGGTCCCCCAATATATATGTTGAGGATGAGTTATAAAGGTTGGGTATCACTTATCTTTTCTTGGTTAAAATTTTTTTCCAGACGATGATTTGAAGTATCCTTTTAAGTTTACAATCAAGAGGTACTAGTTGGTTCAGTTTGTGTCTGTTGGTCGAGACATCCACCCCACAAACAAAACATTTTATCGATTGCAAAATGGACAAATACAAAAGAAAATTAAATTGGATATGGGGAAAAACTTATTTCCCATTAGCTTTGTGGTTGATAACAAAAAGAGTGTCAATATAGATGATCCTACAAACAATGGTTACAAAAAAACATGTGACATTGTCACCATTTAAAGGGTCTAAGTGGTTCCACCTTAATTTGACATTTTCTAATTTCTTGCAATGATTAGAACGAAATGTGGAAAATATGAGGCTCTACTTTTGCAAGAAGAATACGTCGACTATACATGTACAGTAATTCTTTGATCAAACCTGTCAGAGTATTCACACATAATTTTTTAGCGATCACTCAATTTTAATTAGTTCATGAGCATATATATTGATCAATATTTTCTTGTGATGTGTCCATATTTTCCTAGCAAATCTTGGGAGGACCCTTATCCCATGTATTTGTGCCTATGGACAAGGGAAAGTGTCCAAACCCTATTAAATAGATAGAAGATGCCAAATAATAAATTGTAGATACCCACAAACATTTTTTTTTTTTTTTTTTGAAGAGGGTAGATACCCACAAACTAGTTTTAGGATTTTCTTCATATTCCACCCTCCCAACCCCAAACGCGCAAACGCCCCAAGAGACACTCCTCCCCCCCAAAAAAAAAAAAAAATTCCAAGTTGACACTTAACACACAATACATTTAATTTTACACATTATTAATTATCATCATTAGCTCATGCATCATATGTTATATTACTATGGTGCAACATTTTCCAATTTACAGATAGTCAAATACCATTACTAAGGGCCACGGGGTTTAAGCATTGGCTGATGTGAAGTACCATAATACAGACCGATAATTAGATATATAACTGTGTGTGTGTGTGAATAGAAATTTTATTCTACACATCAACTCACCTACACACTCGAGAGGGTGTGGACTCCACTTGAATGGTCGGCCCCTATTCCGTATATGTTAATAAGCAGTCATACAATTTTTAAAGTTACTAAATAGCCAACTAAAGCAAATAGGAACACGTAACTACTAATTTTTAACCAAAAAGAACTGCAGTAATAATAATTCCATTTATTATAAGAGAGCAATTTGCAAGTTCCACAATGGACCAAATTAAATCACCTGCTGCATTGTAGAGCAACATATTGACAACATAAGAACATACAACTATATTATAATTAGGAATTGTCTCATAATTAATGTCTTAATTACAATTACAATTATCAAATTAAGCACATGAATAGATTCCTCATGAAAGGAAAATGTATCTCTGTTAATACATTTCTTCTTTCTTTTTTTTTTTTTTTTTTGGGGGGGGAGCAAATTTATAAGTTCATGAATCAATCCATCCCGAGTTTACTTCTAATAAAGCACATGTAGCTACATTAAGGTTACGTTTGGTACACTAGGGTAGCTCAAATACAAATATTTTTAGTATAATTGGAAGTAAATGGTGTTACTTATAAGAGGATTGATGACGATCATGCTCACCCTACTCAGTCGATGACTTGAATGTAAGAACAAGCTCGAAGAATAATCATCACCTAGCTAGTTAAGAGATGACCAAAAAAAAAAAAAAAAAGAAAGAAAGAAAAAGAAAAAATCCATTAGAACTGCTATGCCCTGTAGATCTCTATGATATGTATATATGATTGATTTGATAAAATTCGATTTTAAAATAGAAATAATTTGCTAAAATTAATTAATTATATACATATATATGGAATGAAAAAAAAGAAGTTTAATTAATATTTCTCGCTCTGTTCATGTCTTTGTCCTAATTAAATATATAGTCCCCGAGGGGACAGAGACGAGAGTGGCTCAGCCGCGACTTGGTTTGTTGAGCAATAAGTGTGTGTGTATATATATATATATATATATACTTTATTGGAATGGCCTGACTTAGATGCACATGGAGGCAAATACAGAATCATTTTGTGACGATGAATGCCAAAGATGAATGTTAGAAAAAGGGGAAAAAGACACAATCAGACTGTGCATATTCACATACATATTTTAGGGGTTTTTTTTTTTTTTTTTTTACCGATATTTTTTTTAGGGGGTTGATGATGCAATATCTATACAATAATTTATTTATGCTTGCTTAATTCCTAGGCACCTCATGTCCTCATCATCATATATACATGTACAGACAGGTGGATTTACAGATAATTGGTGAAATTATAATTTTATCCTTTTATTTTCTCTTTCATTATTTTTTTTAGCTCACAATAATTATTGAGTATGAACGTGAAGGGAAGTCCAAAAAAAAAATCCTGCCCATCCCCTATTTCCCCTCAATTATATTCCCTTTTATCGGGGAAAAAACCCACAAATAATTTATATTTTATACTTTATAATGCCATAAAGCCAGCTAAATTCAGTTGCAAAAGATCCCTAATCAATTTTGGTTGGTCCCATAATATGTATCAAAATGCAACTGTATATTTGTTGGAAATTGAAGAATTTAAAAATAAATAAATAAAACCTATGTTTTCAGCTACCAATAATTCACCAACGACTATAGCAATATACTAATTAATTGTTTTCCCACCCTAGGACTGTATTGTAATGTGTTAATCAATTATTATAGATTTATTTATTTGAACCAAATTTAATTGAATCAATCATTCATTTATCTTTTTCCAGTTATTGGTTGGATGTTTTGCTTTTGTGCAAATAAATAGCTAATAAGATATTTGAAGTTGACCTGGAAATGGTTATATATGTAGGTTTAGTTTTTAAATGCAAACTTATAGACTATGGTAGAGTGTTATAAAAAACATACATTCTTAGCATGAGCCTCTAGCCAAATGAGTTCAAAATCCGTCCAATCAAAAATAAATTCTTTATTTCTATAATGTAAAATATTGATGCAAAATCATTTTCTATATTGAATTAGAGTTTTAATCATGAATTAATTGTTGTTTGACATGAATAGTTAGACTATCGCTTTGTTAATGAAGAAAAACTTAGGAATCATGTGGAGAATAGGACGATTCTTCATTGTTATTTGCCTTTTCTTTTTGTATTTCTTAATGGAATCTATTAGCTTGAGGCAAGTTATGAGTTGGTCATCCGTTCTCATTTGATTCTCAAAACATTCTGATAATACATTAGTGACCATATAATGTATATTTTATTTTTTTATTATAAACTAACGAATGCTCAATCAAACTCTGGCTAAAGTTTACTTCACTCGTTCTACTTTATTATTATAATTTGAATGATAACGAGAATAAAAACCGAAAGAGGCTAGCTGAATACAAATTTGTTTGTAATGAGACAAATTAGAAATCTAATAATTTTTGGGCAAATCTAAAAAGCAATGTAAAAATGGGTTCAAAAGCGAAACTGGAGTAGAAATCGTGCGTCTAAAGCTGCCAATTTTTAATACATAGAGCAGATAACAACTACGAGACACGATTTCACACTTAAAAAAAAATGCAAGCCATCGTATGTAACGCATTATTTCTTTATTAAAATCTTTTGTAACCAAGAAAGTAATAATATTTATTTGATATAAGAAATGACTGCTAGAATGAAAAAATAAAAGATAATGGCAGCTCCTTTAAAACCGCCGGATTTTCGGCTGCGAAAAGCCACGGTTCACCAACTTCTCTAATGCTAAATTAAAAATTTCTTAACGTGATCATTAAAGCTTTTAATTAGTGATATATTATTATTATTACTACTCCTCCTCCTCTTCATCCTCCTCCTCGGTTCAACAAAGATCATCTAGTAGTTATTTTCACATAAATTAAGAAACGATAGTTAATATAGTTGAAACATTAAATTTTACCTTATGTTTCTAAATATACTCTTATGTCTCATTAGTTGTTTGAAATAATTTCAATGCATAAGTAGTTGAATAATATTTATTAGTTATTATTCAAAGGCAATGTGGGTTGACCTCGTAAAGCATTTAAAATTCACTTTCTTCCATTCTAACATTTCTGTTTCTTTCTTTATATATCTTTTTATACAAAAATGGGGAGTAGGGGAGGGGAAAGAAATTAGAGGAGAGTGTGTGTGATTTGAACGGGGACTTATTATTCGGAATTTGAGCATTTAACCACAGCGTCACAAATCAAACTACATTTCTTTAGATATTTCAGTTACAAATTGAAATTCATTTTTTTTTCTAACATAAATTGCGAAGTTTCTTAATAGTTTTCACGTTTAAACTTGTTGTATCAAATATAAATAAACCTTCGGTTTGCAGCGTATATCTATTGAGCTCTAGGAATATTGAAATAATTTAATATCAAACGTCAGGTATTATTGTGACACAAGACAAATGGTGTGACATAATATCAGCAACTGATGTGATGTGTGGTGATATTGATATACTCACATCAGTGGTTGATATTATTATATATCACTGTCTAATATCATTATGGCACCAAATATCTAATACTTGATCAGTTCTATCTATTAATGTGTTGAAACAAGAGCATGCTATAACTTTTATTATTATTATTATTATTTTGTTGAGTTTAGTACAACATTAATTACTGGTACATGTATTATAATATTATTATTTACTATTTAAGTCACTCATAACATAAAATTATCTTAACTCTTACAAGTGCTAGTCTATGAGATCATGAGTGACACATTATTTATCGATACGGCCATTAAATAAATTGATGTGTCATAAACCATAGAGGTAGGAACTCTAGGAAGCCCCACTTGTAACTCTTCCACTCCAATAATATCAATATCAATATGCAAAATTGTTTCACTTGTGAGCTTCTTTTTTTTTTGTTAAATAAGAACTCAATTTTCATTAGATAATGAATCACTTGGTACTTCATGCAATTAATAAAAGTTGCAATCAAGCTAAAGAAAGAAATGAGATACAAGGACTATTCTAAGGTCTCGTCCTTTAAGTTATTTTATGTGCAACTGCATTAGTTTCTCACCCGATATGTTTCATTGTAAAATTATAGCTTGTATTGCTCAATAGCCTACAATCTCGCTCTTCCGATCTCCAAATTCCGAATGATCATCTTCCTCCCTTATCAAAGCATTAGCAACCACCTTGGCATCCACTTCAAATTTAATGTTGGTACAACTCCTTACATAACAATTCACTTTAATTACAATAGAACTCTACATATTTAGAACAACTATTAGCTACTAGTGGTAATCATCTAAAAGACAATAATCGATTCAATTAAACACGTTATTAATTTTTAATAACGTGTCATTTGTAAATGGCATTACATTATTTTTTAAATGTCTGCAATTTATTAAACTACAAGCATATTGGTGGAGGTATAAAAATCACCGTAATACTTTGCGTTTGGTTTAAAAAAAAAATGAAAAACAACAATGGTGAGTCCATGAGCCGACTCGGACCAGCTGATGGCCGGAGCTAGTAGCCGAGCGAGCAATTCGGAGAAGCGAAAACTTAGGGGCCGACCGAACCCCGGAATAACGGCTGAGAACATAAGAACACGCAGACCAGTAACATTGACGGCCCAGATTCTATTCCTTCTGCGACGCCAAAACCACGAGAAAAAGGTAACCGATGATATCACGTCAGTACTTTTTGGTCCAACTACTAGGCCCCACCACTAACTGCTCCAGGAAACACGGCTATTTTTCTCCACCAATCAAAAAATTTACCAATTTTTTAAATTAACGCACGAACATTATTGCAACCAAAATGGGGAAAAAAAGAAGAGGGGCAAAATGTTTTATGGAAGCAAAGTTTTGTTCTCTACAATTTATTTTATTTTTTCTTTATAAGAAAAATCAAATTATTTTATCGGGTTGTGTCATTTGTTTTCTAGCTATACATATACTAAGATGCAGATAGCTAAATTTATTGAGTATGAGAATCTATACACACAATCAGTTCAGTGGTAAACACAAACGTAATAGCCTGGTAGGACTATCACATGACGACTTTTCTAGTTTTATCCCGAATTGTGCTGGATATATTGATGAATTTCGAGTTGGATAAGACTACCACAAAACACATCGAACGAAGGTCACCAAGGCGAATGGAAAGTGGAAGCAAGTCCATCTGTGCACAAGCACACACATATTAAAGTGGTCAAGGCTATATTTAAAGAGGCACAAGGTGTGCAACATAGGTGATCAATGGCAATGTCAATAAATTATAAATAATTTAAATTGCAAGTTACAACACATCAATTATAGAAAATAAGAATGCTAAGACCTAAGTGAAATTTTTGATCTAGAGACACAGAATATCTTCACAATAGAGACATTCTGTGTATGTGGCACATTCTCCTCTATTAGTTTTATAGACTCACATGTAGAGTTATATAAGTTAGTAGAGGAAAATGCGCCGCATATATCAAGTGTCTTTATAACGGTGACACCCTGTGTCTCCAGATCAATACTCGACTGAAGTGATCTAATAGCGTTTAAGTGAACTTCTCACACTTTAAGTCTAGGGTTCAATTTCCCTTGCAATATTCAAAAGAAAAATCATGGAAATTAAGAATTGATTGAACAAGGAAAGATATATGAGCTAAATTCGATTATTCATACGCGATTGATAAATTTTGGATCATCCAAAATGAAAGGCAAAGATTATGGCCAATTATATTCATACCATGAATATTTTTCAGTACACCACATAATAATTATTTCAAAGGTTTTTGATATTTTCTTTTTTATGTGATAACATCCCTAACTTTTGTCCTGTCAATTATTTTTTAATCCACCATTAACCATAGTTTTCCTTATGGATTTTTTTTTTTTGGCAAAAACATTCCTCTATTTACACATCAAATTACTTATTTATTCATGAGAATTTTAAATAATACAAAATATAATGGATAAGAAATCAAAAGGTCTGCTTTAATTTCAAACAGAAATAACATAATATATATAAAAATTAAAAACTATGATTTACGTATTAGGCTAGTTAATCTATTAGAAATTAACTAGTTAAGTCACATGTGCGTTACACGGGTAGAAAAACTTACTAAAATATATTATTAGATAGTTAAACATAAATATGTAATATTTACACCTTGTAGAAAATATAAAAAAACAAGTATACATTGAATCAATAAGATCGATGGACTTAGCAATCGTAAAATTCATAATTGTTTAAAACACAACATACATTCTTACATATAATCCTTCGTGCAAATATGGAATAATGGAAAAAATACATGTTACCCGCCTTATTTTAAAAAATCCTAATAAAACTAAGAAATTTAAAATATATATAATACTTCCGATCTATTTCAAATAACATAAAACTCACTAATACACACAGTAGAGATGGTGAAATAACGAATTATTTTAGAATTAACATTTCAGATTTAGTGAAAAAGATTAACAAATAAAATAAATGGGCAAAATGACTAAGGTTTAGTTGTTAAACTCAATAGTCAAAGATTCAAGTCTTCTCTGAATTTTTTCATAAAAATTTTTGTTAAACAGAAAAGGAATAATTACCGTAAAAATTACCAAATAAAAAAGGCAAGAAAATCACGATACAAAATGTATCAAGACATAAGTGGATTAGTTAATATATAGATATAGATTACAAAAGGTAGAACAAAAAATTTCAGGGCATAAATGCAGCCACGAAGAAAGTTAGAGACCTTTTGATGCAATTAAAAGTGGTGCATGTAATATATTTTGCAGTGTGAATATAATTAGTCAAAGATTATTTGTCTAAATTTGTTTGTTCAAAATATTGTTATGCGGAACTGCCTAGTTATTGTAAGATTATGTTGCTCAATAAGAAATTATTAATTTTTAACATCAAGCAAATAATAATGTAATTTTGTTCATGTCATGTGAAGATAACTGTAATTTATAACAAGTTTTAACTTGATTGTTATCGTTAACAACATGGTATAAAATAATTGTTAGCCGATCGGTGTCATGTATTGGAAAAATATTTTTTGTTCGAAACTAATAATGTCAAACTGCATAAAATGATACAAATTTTTATTATCCATAAAAGTAATCATTTTTTTAGGAAAAGTAGTCATAATTATTATATATTCGTACATCGAAAAATTAAGAAAAATAAATGAAAGGCTAGGGATTTAGGAGAATCTAAGTAACGATATCGAATTCTTCCCGTGAAATATGAGATCAGAATTGATAATTGAAAAAACAATGTTAGGATAAAACATTTTAAGAAAAAGGATAACAAATTGAAAGGATGTGTATTGACCAATCAATTCTCAATTTCTAAATTTTTTTAGATAAGGAAGAGAATAGAAAAATTAAAAAAAAAAGAAAAATCTAAAATACCACATGAATTACTTCAATATGAAACAAAATATCGAAAAAGACTCTACTAGCAATTTTTTTTGTGGGAAAACGGTGGTACAAAGGTACCACAGACTTAATTTCTTTTATATAGATATAGATTTTAGGTGGATAGTTTAGACTATTTAGGTTCATTGCGGTAATTCTTGTGATTATCTATATCTTTTGCTGTTATGATTTAAATTGATCTGATTATATTTGGTTATCCTGATTTCAATTTTCTCTTATCTTCATCTATCTTTAAGAAAAAATTATGATTTAATTTTTTAGATATGAAAAACATCTGAGATTGGAAGGGCTCCTGTTTTGCCGATTTTTATATATAATTTTTGTCTAAATTTAATATCTTATGTTATCTTTTGTTTTCCCTATAGTTATTTTACTAAATATTTTAATTCATCAAAATATAACATTATATTTTAAATAGCTTAAATTCAATCTTTAAAAAGAAACCTTTAAAAAATATAGATCACGTTATATATATGAAATAAAATTGATTATCCTGATACTAAATATGCATCATTTTATATATTTTTTTATTTAATGAGTGGTTTCATATAAATATACTTGATTATATTCAAAAGCTTAAATTAGGAATGTAAAATATTCATTAAAAGCATTTGAAGTCCGCAACAAAATCAACTAAATGAGAGTGTTATTTACATAATAGTTTACTTCTTTTATTCATTTTTAATTGCTTTTGTAGTATGCTCGACTTACATATTATTAGTTTATTATTTTATAAAATAGATTTTTATCAGATAAAAATTGGAGAAAGTATAGGTAATTATGACTTATTTTGAAACTTTTCTTAAAAAATTAGACTAATTTATTCCAAGTGCTTATTAGATTACTTATTTTATAATCATTTAACGATCTTTTATTCTCATCATGCAGATTTTATTTACATATTTTAGAATATTCTAATATATTGTTCATGACAAGTATTAGTCAAAGACAATATAACAAAATATTGCGGTTGACAAGTACCTAATCATACGTTATTCAATTTTACGTAATAATCATTATATATAACTTGTTTTGGTATTGCCTGTGCTGTGCATGGGTGAGAATCTAGTTATAATAATTATAATATATCTAGGTGGTTACACTAACCATAAAATATGACATATGATTTTGATAAAGAATTACATCCCTTAGATTAAAATAATGTTATGATGTGTATTCATCCCATTAAGTAACTATAAATCCTATATTAAGATAAACTTTATTTCTATATTTATCTCAATTAAATCAATTATTATAAATCTCCTCTCCAAGACACTTGTAAATAAATCAAAATGGAAAAATAAAAATATATTTCTCTAGAATTAATGACTCTTAAATCAAAATATTTTAAGCCAAAAGTAAAATAAATGGTTAAGATTGAGCGCATGAAAAAATCAATTTTTTAGAAAAGCTATATAGAACATGTTCAAAACAATTAATACTACTATGAATCATCAAATTAAACACTTCTAAAAATCTCCACTTTTAATTTTTGTAAGCACAAAAAAAAGGACAAAAAGGTAGATTTATTTTTACTATAAAAATTTACTTGAAGTTTGTTGAAAAATTGTAGACTTGTAGGAATGGAGAAATGTAATTTTGATTCTGTCGACATGGAGATTTTGGAATTTTTTTTAATTGAGATACATACTTTAATTTTTATTTTGATTTCTACAATGAAAAAAATTACTTACAAGTATTAAATTTGGAGAAATGCATTTTCAATTTTTTATTTTGATTCACAAGGGTTTAAAGGTTGAGAGTTATAATTGGCTTAATTGAGATAAATATAGAAATGAAGATTTTTTATTTTTTGTTAAATACAAAAAAAATAAATATTATTTTAATATAAGATTTTGGGTTAATTTTGATAAGATAAATACATACTACAAGATGATCTTAATCTAAGGGATACAATTATTTGTTAAAATTATATGTCATATTTATTTATTAGCAGAGTTGTCGTGATAATATATAATATAAGATAATAATAAACCAAAAACAAAACCACAAGATTATAAATTAATTAATTATTTAATTGAACTTCCAAAACGGATTTTGTTACGAGCAGACGCATGTGATCAGGCCCCATAAAGGCATCTTTAAGCTATATATATATATATATATATATATATATATATTGGAGATTGGAAATTTCTTTGATGCTTCTTACGTATCTTATTGACAATCCTTTGTTATTTTACATAATTACGGGCTTGTTTATTACATTTTATTTTTGTAATTTATAAATTTACATATCATTATTTGACTATTGATTTGACAATTATTTAATAATCACCACACATCTCAAACTTCAATTAAATCTCCACAACTCATTTCCTCTTATTATAAATTCCCTTTATAAATTGATTTTATAAATATAACCAAACGGGTCCTAAATTATTTTTTGAAGAATAATTGAAGCTTTATTTTTGTAATTTAAATTATTATTCAAATTAACTTACTGAAGATAATGCGAAACGAATTTCTTTTCGGAAAAGCATTGTTGAAAATCAAAATTACCTTTTTACCTGCTTGTTGGTGGAAATAAACTTTTTTTACTTACTTTTTTACCTGACATCTTCATTACTTACTTTTTGTTCAACTTTATTTTTCTTAAAGAAAAAATATAAACTTCATACAGATTAATTTTGGCCATTATTATAGACTGATGATCAAATTGAGATGGAAAGACCTTACGTATCAACTTGAATAATAATTGAAATGAAAGAAACTCATAACCATGCCATGCATTACTAAATTTAGCAGTGCAATAAATAAAAACAAAATGTTAGCCTGAGAAAACTTCTGGTATTTAAAAAGTACTGAGTAGTCAATGCGTTTGGTTACTTAAGAACACGTGTGTAGCAGCCCACATTCAGGGAAAAAAAAAGGTTGGAATCCCCAAATTAGATGTGAATTTTTGATTTGCCAACAGTACTCTTAGCGCACCAAGAGTTTTTCCCTCTCCCTCTAGCTACCTTCTATGGTTGATGGATGGTCGCATCCTTCTTAAGACACTAACTAAACCTCTAAACAATTTCCCATAAAAATAATATTTGAATTGGAAATAGTCAAATCACAAAATATTGGGTGATACTATGACCATATACTAAAATCATATTTTAATTTATTTCCTTACCATTATGGCTCGTGGGATCGTGTAATTATGTCATTCTATCTAATTGTTTTTTGTTCATGATGATTTTGTCATCATTTCTTAAAGAAAAAGATATATTAACTTGATAATATTAAGTGCTTGTAGGGAGAGTGTTTTCCCCTTTTTTTTAAAACAAAATTGAAAAAGGAGAGAAATTGGTAAAGTTGGTAGCTAGTACTTTCGTGTGACACTAAGCAAGTAAAGACCAGATAAGGAACTAATATCGACTAAATTCTACTTATGAGATTTTGTTAGTTAAAATTCTTCTAAACATCATTTTTTCCCCCAATGAATGTCAACAATGTGATTTTTATACAAGTCCAATTTTTTACATTAGAAACAATGGTACATAGCATCAACTAAATAAATAAATAAATATATGAACGAACGATTAAATCTGCGTCTAGAGCACTGAGAACAACTTCAATATTTAATTACATATAAGTTTGTTTAAAATTTTAAGAAGGTCCATGCACATAATGCAAGATGAGAATATGCCATAATTAAGATCCCCATTATAGGGGTATCAATATATTGAAGCTATTGATTGTGTCCAAGAAAGTCGTGGTCTCTTATCATGATAGCAATCAACTTAAGGTTTGCTCATTCTAGGAGTCTAGGACGCATGATGTGTTTCAAGAGAAAGTGATTTTTTTTCTTTTCTTTTTTTTCCCCTCTTTTTCTTTTTAGTATGATCAGACGTTTGAGAACTACAAAATATTAAAAGACAATGTGAAAAAATAAATTTTACAAAAATAAAAAAATTTGCAGTTAAAGATAAATTTTTATCAGTTGATCAAAGTTCTAGTAAAATTTAAATTAGATTGAACAAAAAACAAAACTAAGTACCTAAATACGACCCATAATCAATGTGAAAGGAGTCGAAAATAATTGATAGAGTTTTTTGTTTTTTGTTTTTTTTTTCTTAACAAAATTTACCGGGTTTAACAAAAGGCGAGTACACGGAAAAACATTACACAATATTTTCATCATAATAGATTCTTTCATCGTCTAAACCACCAAATTGACACGTGTCTCCCATTTGTACAGTTTGTGAGAATAAAATCTCATTTCTAGCTCCAAAAAAAAGCCATAATTACAAAATGTTTAAGTTAGGGGTTAGTCTGCTACAAATTGAAGTTTGAGATCCCAAAAATGCACTAACAACAAAAAGAAAAAAAGGGCCTGATTAATCTACCTTCTAAAAGCAAAGGATTTATTGCAAATTTTCCTACATTACTACCTCCTAAATGGCACCAAAGCAAATGCCATCTCAAGTTCGAGATGTCACCTTTCAAAAAGGGACCTATACGGAACTAATTCACATAAATAAACCTAACCAAATTTAATACATGTCCTTTCATATACTCTCTTCGTCCCACAAAAATAGTCCTATCTATTATTTTTGTCCGTTTAAAAAAAATAATGTACTTATATATGTATCATATTATTACTATACATTAACTATGTATTAGAAGTATTTTCAAACAACTAACTAGATATATATAGAGTATCTATGGAAATATATAAGTAAATTTAATATTTCAACTATATTAACCTTCATTTTTTCTCGGAGAAAATAGAATGAGTATTTAACGAGGGTGTAGAGAATGATGACACTCGGTCAATAAATGGTCAATTGCATTACTTCACTCCCATTTCTACACAATTTATTTATTACTACAAGATATACGTGCGGAATGAAATTGTAGTTCACTCATAGAAGAAAATATTTGTCGCATTGATTTTGGTGTCAAGTTAGCCTAATTATTACGTGAAAACATATTGAGAAGAGAAATATGAAAATTTTAATATTGTACTTTTTAATTGACGGTAATTCTCTGTTGGTAATTCAACAGTATAGTACACTAATATGCTATGCTATTTTTCTTAATTTTTCAAAAAGTAAACACATCGATGAGAAGTGTTAAAAGGCCAAACTAAAAGATTCTATATTAGCACTGTCATTAACTTTAAATTTGTAAAGAAACGACGCGCTCCTGCCAAGGAGCTCCTTATGTACATAAAAGGCTAGCAGCGATTTCTTTTGTTTCAGAACAAATAGAGCTCACATTGTTTCTTTAAAAAAAAAATGGCCATCATAAACCCGCTAACCGCTGTAAATTCAACAAACCGAAATACCGTCCCTCTTTTTTTTTGGATAAAAGTTTGTAGAATAAAAAATGAAAAGGAAAAAAAAAATTCTCTTTTTGCATTCTTTTTCCAAGTCAACATTTTTTAATACCAAGGAAAAAGAAAATGAAAGAGGCAGTGGACGTGACAGTAAAGCAATGTGCACACTAACCGCAGCATTATATTGAGAATAAAAATAAATAAACAAATAAAATAACTTGGGGTGATTATTATTGTAACAAATATTCACTTCCCTTGAGTTTAGGGCACGCTAGCCCTCAACTATTGCGGGCTACCCTACCCCACCACCAAACCCAATTGCATGGTGTGGATGTATATCCATACAAATATTATACACACACATATATGTAGACACACAGTCGATTGGAATGGAAGAAAATAATTTGTAAAATTAGAATTTTTGTTAAAGGCGAGATGGATAGATGTCAATTTTTTTACTTTTTGTTGTAGGAGAATAAACTTCTTTTAAAAGGGGTGCAAGCGCTAGGGATGTAAAAAGAAAGGGGAAAAAAATAGATATGTATTCAAACACCTGCATGTATGTACGTATGAAAATTTCTTAAACATTTTGAGAGGGAGTAATTCTAAGTCAATAAAAATGTCACTTTATTTTTTTTTTTTTTACAATACAAGGGGATTATAGAGGAGGGGAATCGAACCTCGACCAATGGTGTAAACAATCAACACAAATGCAATTAGACTACAAATGTCTTGGCAAAAAAAAAATGTCTCTTTATTATCGTTTGAGAGGTGTCGTTAATGTGGTTATTTTATAATGTGATGTGCATATAATCGTAACCCTTAAAAGTGATATAAACCTAAAATATATATATACATATAGTCTCATTTTGGCGCCAAATATATAACACAATATGACTCATGTAACCTGTATGTGGAGTGTCTCGATGCATGTTATATAAACTATATAATGTCATATTATGTTATATATACGACGTAGAATAATTTTACATATACATGTGTATATATAATATAATAATAATAAATAAAAAATGGCGAAAGCTTTGAGTAGAAAGAGAAACAAGAGAAAAAAGAGGGAGAAAATGAGAGCCTCCTTCCCCGTCCTAGAGAGAAAGAGAGAGAGAGAGAGAGATTGTGCTAACAGAGACCGACTGAAAATAGGGAGATTCTGAGGAAGAGCTGAAGAAGAGAAAGCACTTATACAAAGATATAGATATTATATATATATATATAGAGAGAGAGAGAGAGGTGTCTGTGCGCAGAGATGATGGAGGGGGGCAATTAAAAGCAAAACTGCAGCATTTGGTCTATGATATCCACGGCACACTCTCCTTTTCCAAAGCTCCTTTTGTCTCCTTCTTGAATCTTTTTCTTTCTCTCTCTAAACCCCCCGCAATCCGTTTCGCCGGAAAAATATCTCTCCGGGGACGGTCACTGGAAAACCAACCATTTCTTTTCTTTCTTCCCGGGAAAAAAAGAATATATATTTACTTCATTACCCTTCTTGCCTCTACATTATAATTAACAAAAATACTTCCTTTCCTTAGTTGGCTCCTTGATCTAGTTTAAGGCTCTTTTTTTTGGGGTTTCCACTTTTCTCTGGAGGGAGAGGGTCAAACCGGAGTCGTCGTCATATTTTCCGGCGGGATGAATATCCGGCGGTGACATACTCCGGTCATATATTTCAGCTGAATACAAGAGGTTCCGGGTACAGGAAACACAACAAATAAAATGAAGGCACCGGGCAACGGAACCGGACCTCAACCGGCGGTCGCCGCCTCCGACGCAGCTGAAGGTCTTACCCCCCCCCCCGTTTCCCCTCTCTACATATCTATGCGTATCTCTCTATGTACAAAAACCTGCATTTTCTCCAGAAAATGACAGTAAATTAAGCTCGTAAAAGTGTAAGGGAATTTATTGTTTAACTGGTGAGAATTTCTGATTAATTTCATTAGCCGAAAGAATGATTTGAATGGAAGTGGCAAATCCAATTGCAGGAGAGAAGAAGAGCATAAACACAGAGCTATGGCAGGCTTGTGCAGGTCCTCTGGTCAACATGCCGGTAGCTGGGACCCACGTCGTCTACTTCCCTCAAGGCCACAGTGAACAGGTTCTTTTTCCTTTTTCTTTTTATTACTTGATTGATCTTTCTTTCCGACCATGCTTAAAAGTTACTTCTCTTTAGTCGAAAACGGTTTCTCTTAAGAGTGGCCACGCACCCCCTAGCTCCATCACTGGATAGACACGACCGATTTTACACCTCGTAACGGTTGCCAGGGATTCCATTATTGCGTAACATAATTAATTACCAGCACATAACTGGTTTCGTATTTATTTAGGTACATTGCTTCTAGCTCCCATGATCTGTTATTTTGATTAAATAATTGGATCACATGATCTGGATAATAAATAATAAGTGGGAGTTTTTTGTCAAAGATTTAGAAGGCGTGTGATTCTCTTTTTGAAAATAATTATAATCCCACCTACCACTAATTTGATAACTGCTCATTTATAACTATAAATTTCAAATTTTTATTGAATCTACACCACTCACCTCATTATAATTCATTGTAAATAAAGAGATTCAAACAGCCACTTAGTCTTTTTTTTTAATATATAAAAACAAAATACTATGGAAAATTTGACCACCCCTTCAAATAAAAATTTATTTTAAAAAAAAGGGAAGAAAATTTTGACCATGCTAACCTGAACACTTTTGCTGGCCGGTGGTTGGGTTGGTGGATGAGGTTTCATACCAAATTAAGCGATTATGTTGGTAACAGCTTAATTCAGATCAGTTGCATCGTCTCGTTTAAAAGTTTGAACTGAATATAATTCGGTTCAGCCACGTATTAGATCGGAAGTGTGAAATTGACCTTTGGTTGTTATGTTAATTACGTGACTTGCCATAGTCGAATACTTTGCGGCTGCTAAACGATGTGGCTCCGAACAATATAACGCGGATTTGAGAGGACACCCAAGATAAAAAACAAATATATCATTTTTTTCCCCTTGCATTAATGGAGTTTTTAGTGGGAAATAATATATTTTCATAATAATTCATTAAGGATGTTCTTGTGCTAATATTTGTAAGTTTAAATGTTCAGGTTGCTGCATCCATGAAAAAAGATGTGGATGCACAAATTCCAAACTATCCAAATCTTCCCTCAAAGTTACTATGTCTCCTTCACAATGTTACTTTACTGGTATGCACACTTATGACTTCCAGTTCTCTTCAAGAACTTGATAAACTCATGACTCTAACTTTGCTGATATGGCAATAATGATTTTACATTTTTAGGCTGATCCAGAAACAGATGAAGTTTATGCGCGGATGACGCTTCTACCAGTTCCTTCGGTTGGTGCTTGTTTCAGTTGAAGAATTCTTGTTTTACTGAAACTTTTCTGTCGTTTGAACGCTCAATATATACTCCAATACTGGGATCAATGATTCACAATCATGGACATAATTGTACATATAATTAGGCTCGGGATTGTCTAACATGGGAAACTGATCGGGTTGGTTCATTCTGCAGTTTGACAAGGATGCTTTGTTGAGATCAGATCTGTCAATGAAAGGCAATAAACCTCAAACGGAGTTTTTCTGCAAAACTTTGACTGCGAGTGATACTAGCACTCATGGAGGTTTTTCTGTACCTCGCCGTGCAGCTGAAAAAACTTTTCCTCCTCTGGTGAGTAAGAGAATCCTTGTTGTCATGAAGCCCGCTTGTCTATTTCTGTCTTTTTTATTAACTTATGTGAGAAAATGCTTGTTTATTAAGGATTTCACAATGCAACCACCTGCGCAAGAGCTTGTGGCTAGGGATTTACATGACAATGTATGGACATTTCGCCATATTTATAGAGGTTGGTCAGTTCTTATATCTGCTACTGGTAGAGTTGATATTGGTCTTATGTACATAACCATCATAATTCCTAGTATTTCAGGACAACCAAAGCGACACTTGCTTACGACTGGATGGAGCCTGTTTGTTAGCGGAAAGAGGCTTCTTGCTGGTGATTCGGTTCTATTTATTAGGTAATGGATTAGCTTCTGAAAGATTTCTTCTTGTTCCGAACAGAATGGGATAGTTACTGATTAAGACAATTATTCTATCGATTATGCTAATGGTACTTGTAAACAGGGATGAAAAGCAGCAACTTCTGTTGGGCATCAGACGGGCTAACAGACAACCGACCAACTTATCATCGTCAGTTTTGTCAAGTGACAGTATGCATATCGGGATTCTAGCAGCAGCGGCCCATGCTGCTGCAAACAATAGTCCTTTTACCGTGTTTTACAATCCAAGGTCATTGCCTTTTCTTGATTCTTTCTGTGCTTCTTGTGGAGTAAGATATTTGTCTTAGAACACTTTCTTGTAGATAATGCTGCTTGGACTTCTCTCGAAGGTTACTGAGATTCTTTTTTTGAATCCGAGCAGGGCTAGTCCATCAGAATTCGTTATCCCATTAGCCAAGTACTATAAAGCAGCTTGCAGTAACCAAATATCTCTGGGTATGCGCTTCCGCATGATGTTTGAAACTGAAGAATCAGGAACAAGAAGGTAAGCACAGAGAAACAACATTAAGATGCCTATATTTTACCTACATTCTTTTAAGAATGCAAAAATGAAAAATTTGTTCTTGTTATCCCTTCAGATACATGGGCACAATAACCGGTATCTGTGACTTGGATCCTGTCAGATGGAAGAACTCCCAATGGCGAAATTTGCAGGTAAAATTATTGTAATGTACCCCTTTCAGCAAATATATTTACTCCCATGTTTCATCTAAATGATACTCTGTTAATCACTCATTCCTTGAGCAGGTTGGTTGGGACGAATCGACTGCCGGAGAAAGGCGTAACCGTGTTTCTATTTGGGAGATTGAACCTGTCACTGCTCCATTTTTCATCTGCCCTACTACACCTTTCTTCCGTTCAAAGCGCCCAAGGCAACCGGGAATGCCAGGTAAAAAGAGGGAAAGGGTATGCAACAAGCTATCGATTCTTCCATGCAAAGAGAGTAACATTTATCATGTTTCTCCATGCAGATGATGACTCGTCTGATCTCGATAATATGTTTAGGCGGACAATGCCCTGGCTTGGAGAAGACTTTGGCATGAAGGATCCCCAAGCTATGCCCGGTCTGAGCTTAGCTCAGTGGATGAACATAGCTAACTCTCTCCAAACCAACTGTTTCAATCCTTTATCTAGTCCCATACTGCAGAACTTTTCAGGTGCAGATCTTTCGCGTCAATTGGGCTTTCCCGCACCTCAGCATAACAACTTACAGTTCAATAACCTGAGGCCAGCCCAACCATCACAGCAACTAGATCAGCTTCAAAAGCCACCGGCCTTCACGTTGAACCCATTGACTTCAGTTATACAGACACAGCAGCAGTTTGACTCTATGCAACCACCCAGACAGAATTTAATGAATCAAAATTTGCCTACAAGCCAAGTTCAGGCACAACTTCTTCAGTCGCAGAGTGCAGTCCAAGCTCAAAATGTTCTGCAGCAGCAACATTCCTTTCTAAACAATCAGCTTCAGAGAAGTCTTCCTCAAAATCTGCCACAACAGCAGCAGACTCCAAGTCACGTCCAGCATCAGGATTTAATGTCGTTTCAATCCCCAGATCTTGCAAGCCAACAGTTACATGTGCCTGAGAACCAAATTCAGCTTCAACTTCTACAGAAACTCCACCAGCAACAACAATCACTTCTAGCACAGCAATCTGCAGTACAACAGCCATCCCAAATGACGCAACACCAGGATCAGCAGAAGCCACTAGTAGATGGCTCCCCAAAATTCTCTTGGTCAGGCCAACTGCCAGACGCAACTCAATCAAAATCGTCTATACTCCCACAGTCTCATGTTATTTCTCAGCAGATGCCAAGAAATAATAGCCAGTTTGTCCAGCCAAAACTTCATCAACAACCTGGAACACAGCCAGAATTGTGTGGATTTGTGGGGAACAACCCCATGAACAATCAGCTTTCCGCAGGTGATAGCAGCTTGTTGATGGGAACTGGTGGTGGACAATCTGGGATTACTGATGAGGTTCCGTCTTGTTCCACTTCACCATCAACAAACAACTGCCAAAGTGCAGTTCAATCTACTACGATGAATGGCAGAAACCACCGGAATACAATAACGGGGGATGATATCGCTCAGTCATCAGCCGGTCTGTTGAGTGCAAGTGGCCTAAAGAGTGTCTCTTCTAATGGTAACTTGGTTAAGGATTTGCCTCAAAAACGGGACATCAAGCCTTCAGTGAACATATCCAAAAGTCAGAACCAAGGAATGTTTCCCAACCAAACATACCTCAATCCTGCTGGAACTCAGATAGATTATTTGGATAGCTCGTGTTCAGCAACCTCAGTTGTTTCTCAAAACGATAACCAGACTCAGCAAAACAACTTGGTATCTTTCAATTCTCAGTCAATGTTGTTTAGAACAACCAGTCAGGACGAAGAACTTGAGGGTGACCGAAGGAACAACAACATTCCTTTTGGGGCTAACAGTGGCAACCAGTTAGGGGGATTGCCTATAACACCTGAACCGTTGATCACAAAATCTATGGTGGGATCAGGCGATTTTTCAAATAATCTCTCATCAGGAGGAGGAATGCTTTCCAACTATGAAAACCCCAAGGAAGCTCATCCTGAACTCTCAACATCAATGGTTTCCCAGTCATTTGGAGTTGCAGATATGGCGTTCAATTCGATTGATGATTCTACAATAAATGATAGCAGCTTTATGAATGGAGGTGCTTGGGCTCCGCCACCGCAGATCCCTCGGATGCGGTCATATACAAAGGTTGATTCTTTGTGCTCAATTTTGTAAAGACAAAACATATCTGATGCGTGTTCAATTTTCATTTTAGTTTTGAGGCTAAACTTTGCAAGTTATGTTACTGAAGGTGTACAAGCGTGGAGCTGTCGGGAGATCAATTGATATTACACGTTACTCGGGTTATGAAGAGCTTAAACAAGATCTAGCGCGTAGATTTGGCATAGAGGGACAACTGGAGGACCGCCGGAGAATCGGTTGGAAACTTGTATACGTGGACCACGAGAATGATGTCCTACTGGTTGGGGATGATCCTTGGGAGTAAAGTTTTCTGACTTACATCCTTCTTGAGCATTTTCCTTTTAACTGTTTGAAGAAGACATATATTAACCCAACATGTTTTTTGGTTTGTTGCTTTCCTTGGGTAAAACGCTGATTGATGTCTGGTTATTTGTTGGTTTTTCAGGGAATTTGTGAACTGCGTGCGCTGTATCAAGATCCTTTCACCTCAAGAAGTACAACAAATGAGTTTGGATGGAGATTTTGGGAACAGCCTCCTTTCAAATCAGGACTGTAGCAGTTCAGACAATGGTGTAAAATAGTAATAAATTCTTCCACTACACAAGCTTTTATTATTTTAACAATGAAATGAAGCGGAGGCAACATTTTTCGCATCTCCGGATTCTTCTGCTTTTCTGTGCACTTGGTGAGGGATGAATGTGAAACAGCCATTTTATTTTATAGATAAGATACAACATTGATTCCTCGTTCAGATGTTCCTTAATATCTTTCAGTAGGATTCTTACAATTTCTAGAGGACAAAGCTGAAACCCCCGCTCTGGGCAAGAAAATTGCTTGTTAATTAATGATCTGACAGTCTTTCTTTTCCTTTCCTCCTGTAAAAAAGATTATTATTATTATTATCATCATCATCATCATCATCATCATCATCATCATCATCATCATCGTCGTCGTCCCCCCTAGAGATTGTTGTAGCAAGAAAGAGCTTGAAATCTTGTGCAACGTAGATTCTCAGCGTATAGACATGTCTATATTTTTCAGTCAGTGAAATCTTCACAAACGAGTTTTGAAGGAACGGTGCAATTTTAGATTATGTTTCTTTCTTCACAGCCTGTATCTCCAAATTTCAACAGCTGAAGTTTGGCATTTGAGATTTTGACCTCTCCGTTGTTTATAAATGATGACAACACGAGAACTCCACGGAAAAAACCTAAACACCAAATTTGAGATCCAACACAGCTGAAAATGAAATTCGATTGCTTCCAAGTCTTATACAAGTTCACAATGAGCAAAGTACTTGGACAACAGAACACAGTAGTAATTCAGTGATGCGATTGCACAAATGGTACCAAAACTATGATACCGGGTGCGATGTCCAATATTTTGGCTAAAATAACTCCCATCTAACTGACCATTGGTTCAGGACTAGCCGATGACAGGATATCCAACAACGAGTTCTGAGCCTCCATCTCTTCATGCCACAAGGGCAGTGTGTCACCTGGATAAAACTTCCTTGTAACCCCTTCTGAGTTGATCTGCAGAAAAAGTTATGGTAGTCAGGCATACGTGTGCAGTAAATACAGAGATACTCTGGTGAGAAATTGATTTTGAAAGTCAGAATATATGGCTTGTAGTACCTATTGCATTTGGCATCAAGACCAAAAGACAGATGTACAAAGTACAAGCCATAGATTCTGATCTTCAAAACCGATTTGTACTGACCAAAGCTTAAAAAGGATAACCTGCCTTGACCTTACAAGTCATCTATAAACGCACACAGAATGTAGGATGACAGAAAGATAAGAAACTCACAGTCACCGTTCGAACAACACCGCCACTAGCACCATCTCGTGCAATAGCAAGAGAGACTGCCTTCACCACTAATTGCTGAAAGGATAAAAGAAAAGAACAAATCAGTTACTCCCACATGCTAAACAGTGGCATAGTAACTGAAACACACAGACCATGAATAAGAAAATCTGAAGCAAAAGGTTGAAAACAAGATAGAGAGAAATTCCCCATCAAAGAACACAAAGATCAGAAGCAAGTAATATATTTGTGCTTCTAAAGCAATCCCTTGCCAGCAGAGGTTCTCAAGAGCAACAACTGCTCCCCACCCATAATAGACGACTAAATGGATTAAACCCACCTCTCCATAGATGATATGCATAATTTTGATAAGCAATCTCTCCATAGAGGATATGCATAATAAATCAGAATTGCAGTTGCAAAATGCTAGGCTTGTGGCATAATGAAGAGAATTTGTTTCCAGAACCTCAATAAAGTGGGAAAACTTTGTAATACTACAGATATATAATTCCAATACACAAACCTCAGCTTCCTCTTGGCTCATCCCTTCCTTCCATGCTTGGTCGAAGAAACCGTACAAATAACTAGAGCCAGATCCTAATGTAAAACAGAAAAATCTCATAATTATTTGATCATTCATGATTCAAAATACTTGCAACAATAGAAAGTTAAGACTACGAATCACTCAACGAGCAAAATAGTGAGTCCTCATATGATGGAAAACTAAGATGTTCAACCAAAAACATTCACTAGAAAAAAAAATCAAGCAAAAAATTTGATTGAAGCGATCTCCAAGAGCCACTAGATAGCGAACATATCAAATTTGGAGCCAATAAGGTCTTTATGCAAAGTTGTTATTAGTGCCTGGAGTATTTAATTTTATATATCAATAACTAATATCTATATTTAATTAAGACATGAATCTCCACAATATCACATAATCTATTTACTTAAAACATGAATCTACATAATATCATATATATTATCCTTCTATCGTCAAATTATGACATTAAATTAAATTAAATTGAAGCTCGTCTTTCAAATATTGAGACACCAGCCTCTACCCTGGGTTGAAGAAATCTGTAACCAAAGTTAACAATCAATAACAATGGGGAAAATACAATGAAATCCTAAGTCTTGTATATCCTAAAAAGTCAAAAATCAAGTGAGCTTCCAATATCTTTGTTCTTCATTAATACAAGTCAGC
Organism: Nyctanthes arbor-tristis; assembly: GCA_963692815.1. Taxonomy (NCBI): domain Eukaryota; kingdom Viridiplantae; phylum Streptophyta; class Magnoliopsida; order Lamiales; family Oleaceae; genus Nyctanthes; species Nyctanthes arbor-tristis. The sequence continues at coordinate 33,229 of CAVNYN010210089.1, forward strand.
TAAAACGACAAGCTTTGCACCGACTCAGTAAGAACGGGACGGCTGTTTAAATCAATCAGGAACTTCCGAAAATAAATCAGGCAAAGCCAACAGGCCACAAAGTTCTTAGAGCAACTCTTTAAGAAAATAAGGTCACACCTCCAATGCTAAAAGGTTGCTCCAAGATTGTCCCTCCAAGAGGTATTCCATATATTTTACCACCTTCATATTTGTCCCATCCACCAACAATGAGGCCAGTTTGAAGCATATTCTGCACAGATACAATACTGCAGACTCAGCAACCTGGAGAAAAAGGGGGGAGAGATGCAACTACCTCCAATGTTTTGCTCAGATCTACCAAAATACACAAGAGAAAAGACCTACAAATGCATAATATAATACCTGGAAAATCCTTTGTGCATTTATTTATTTATTTTTTAAGCAAATAATTCTTATCTCCAGAAAGTCACTGAAACTTGAAGCGTGCATGAAGTTCCAAAGATATGTGTTTTTTTAGGCCATAAGACGACTCGTGCAATACAGATTATTCAAGTTGTAAAGGATAACATTACCCAAAATACAGAGAATTTAACTTTTTCCCAAAGTAGACATTGTTCTGCAGGAACTCAACATTTAACCATAAAGATAAATTTTCTTAATCTTAATAATTATTACAGCCATTTTAAACTTTATTTTATCCATCTATTTTCTTCTTTTGCGCCCTAGCTACTGAAGTAAATATGGGCATGGAACTTTTTGTAGTAAGTCCTTTGCCAACTTGAAAAGCATTCAGCCATGGTGACAGACAAAGCTGGTATTGCTCAGAAAATGGGAAAGTTGCAACTATACAGAAATTATGCAATCTAAACAAAATTTAACTCCAAATCAAACTTGTATGAAAACCAAATAAAGTGTCAAAAGTACGTAAATTAGGTTGCAGAGAGTGTATCCACCAGTCAGTGTAAATGACGTCAGATTTCCAGCATTAGTTTTCACATATTAACATATAAAATTGATATGAAATCACTAATAAGGACGGAATACTTTTCATATGTTAAAAAGCAGTTTCCAACCATCATAGATTATGTAAATCTGAGACTTTTAATCGAAAAAGTTACACAAACCTTGTTGTTATAAGCAAATAATCTCACAAGGTTCGCAGCAACCTTGACGGTAGAAGGCTGCCCAAGCTGTATCCTGCAGTAAGAAGAACGCAATGAAAATTCCATATTCCACCCTTTTGCCAATTTAACTGAAGCACAAGGTTAAGAATATATCCTCTGCTGAGTAAACCATTTACATCTCCAACATAATAAGAGTAGCCTCATGAAAATTACAAAGATATATATATATATATATATATTTTAACCATTTTTTGAACTAAACTATCCTACAGATGCTTTTTTTTTTTTTGGGTCTACGTCTCAAGCATGGAGGGAATAGAATCCATTGAGATTTAAGAAGTTGACACCATAGAGTTTGTTAAACAAAGTAGTCACATCATGAGAAAGGAGAAATTCTAATAATTTTATCCAAGAAAATCTCATAAAACATGATCTACTACATGGAAAATTTACCAAATATCATCATATGATGATTAGGATAGACTACATAGAGGAATATAAGAAAGTGATAGTAATGCAGGAACATCTTCTTACGTATGTTGATGGAGATAGTAGCGAACATAATCAGAAAGAATTTGTGAATCAGCAGCCTGACAAAGTAAAATTGAAAAATGTGTTAATTAAGAAAGAAAAAGACATTAACATATAATTTTTGAAAAATGTAAACTGTTCAACTAATTCCAGCTTGTTCCGCTATTTAAGAGTTTTATTCTCACAAAAAGGTCAAGTGCCTATTTAAATTATTCTTTTTATCAAATCTACAAGATGAAGTAAGCCCATGTTTTCTTGCATTTTCATTTCAAAACAGAAATTGGTCAAACTGGTTATATCAAGTATTCTGTAGGAACACAAGTAGGTACTACCCTATCTCTGCTACTCGTTCTATTTCTATTTTGAAATAGAGACATGAAACTAAGATGGTTAACTCTACTAAGAGCATTGTTAGGTTAAGTGTGGGAATAGCATTATTGGGGAGTTAGTGCAATAAAGTGTTCAAGTGACTAACTATAAATAGAGGCTGTGGTGTTCATTTCAGTTAGAGATGAGTGTGTTTTAGGGAGAGAATTGAGCCTCTCTAAAGCTCAATATCCTTACTGTAATTCCGTATTTCCATTTCTTGTTTCCACTATAAAGCAATTGTTCCTTTTCTTCATCGCAATTGCAATCTAGATTCCATCAGAAATTTGAGTCAGCTCTCTGTCACAGATAAATATCAGGCAATCTTCTCGTGGTTGTCTTAAATCAGATAAAATGCCAAACAAACATGCTAAGAAGTTCCGAGTTAAGGATGAAATCAAGGAAAAGTAGGTAGGCAAGGAAAACTTTGGTATAATTCCGTGAAGGCCAGGACAGACCAATTCAGGTTCAAGCTCCTCATGTAACCTCCAAATCAACAGAAGATACTGTACAGAGTATTATTTATCTCAAACAATAACATCTAGTCCAGAAGTTCCTTCCATACAAGTTAAATATTTTAAACACTGTTCTATGAACCGTACACCATTCACAAATCTTAGCACCCTTTGTATTCTACTCCTCTTTAGGTAGTTTCTTCTGCTGTGTGATCTAGCTTCTGTCACACTGTCACTATCAAAAGTATCCTATTCACGGAGATAATAATACTTGAAAAATAACATTCTGATTGAACTGAAACCACACCACATCCTCAGAATTTATTCAAAATTTCCGCAATCACTTAAAGTTTAAACCTAACAAATAACATTCCCTAGCGTTCCCCAGAAGATGACAAACAACAAGTGCTCGTTATTTAAATCCATACCGAGCCGGAACGACACAGGTACACATTATCAGTCAACTGAGTGATTTTATCGGATGCCCTGTTGGCCACATACATTCCTGCAAAACACTTATCCAAATATTACAATAACACAAAAAATCAAAACCCTAGGTCTAGGGTTCAACTCCTCTCCACTTGTAATTACACAAAAATGCAAAACTCAATCAAATAACATACTCCTTTCCAAAAAAATAAAAAAATAAAAAAATACTAATAGCACCTAAAGCTTAAATTCCATTTTTGCATTTATAAAAAAAAAAAAAAAGAAAAAGAATCGTTTCATCGTGGGTTACCTGTGCTGGTACGAGAGTCAGCGCCAAGAACAACGCCACCGTTGTAGGTTATTCCGATGATGGTGGTTCCCATCGAGTGGGGAGAATTGAGATCGCCTGAGCTCATGTCCATGGTGCAGCTTGGTATAGATCGATTGCTTACTATGAGACGGCAATAATACTGGAGAACGAATATAAAGAGAGTTTCGTGCAGAGGAAGACGAATCTGCATAGGAATTTACAGTTGGGTCCTCCAATTTTTAGTACATAACATATTGGCCCATACATACTAGGAACAAAATTTTGGCGATCAAGCCATATCTATTTTATCTATTTTATTTATTTATACTCTTAAAACTGTTGAGCAATAGCAGTTTTTGGTTAATGGCTGAATTTTTTGGCTGCTTAATAAGGGTTTTACCATATTTAATTCCCTTTTTGTTGCTTTATTGCACGACTCATTGGAAATTTGGAACAGCTTTTATATTGGGATTTCTCAATAATCCACGTGTTTTCCTCTTCTTAGAGAAAGAACATTCAAACTCATCTTTCCTCTTCTCAATTCAGTAGATTCTCTCCAAAAACATAGACCAATATATAACATTTCACATGAATTATGAGTATATGTGTATATGATAGAATTTGTTAAGGATGATGTTGTCATGTCAAGAGAGGGTGAACAGAAGGGCTATTTTGTAGCGGACAAACTTATTTGTCAGCTGGGAAAATCAGCAGGTAGTCTATATTTTGTTATTAGAAGACAAAATTTTCTACTTTTTTTATTAGATTCCACGATATTGTTTCGATCCGATTTGAAAATACAATTTTCTATTTGAATCGGGCATCTTGCAACTCCCGAATAGAAATGGTTTGTGAATTGTTGCGAGTTCCTAGAAGCATTGTAATTTTCATTGACATTGTTGTTACCATTTCTTTTTTGTTTGAATTTTGAGCATGGCTTCATTACCAAAAAGAGCTTGCAGAGATCATTTGGTCAATTTTCGATATCTTTGGAGCTTTCCTCATTAGTATTTCTTTTGCATTTTGTTGTGCTTCATTTAACTGTGTGCATTTGAAGCATCTGAGATTTTTGTTGTTTGATAAATTGAAAAATGGAGGAATGGGTATCAAATTTTGAAGAAAATTAAGGACACCAATAGGTAGAGCAGGCAGCTGGAAGAGCTCATGAACAAGATGCCTAATGTAAGCTGTAAGCGGTATTTGACTTTGCACCTATGAACATCTGGACGAAATACGCCTTATGTAATTCAGTGTTTTTTTCTTTTATTCGACTAATGAACATTATCCCTTTAGTTAGTAGAGAGACTAGATGGAAATGTACCAATGTTAAAAGTATCATATAAATATAGCAGTTATTATGGCACGACTCATGAGTCATGTTTGGCTTTCATAGCTGAACGAGTTGGATGTCTAAGGAATGGGTTTAGAAAAATTAATTGTTGATAACAATGCCCGTTTGGTTAAGTTTATAAAGTGAATTTATAAAGAGAATTTATAAAGAGTGAAAATGAGTGGTGGAGATTTAATTAAAATTTAAAATGTGTGGTGATTGTTGAGTAGTTGTCAAATCAATGGTAAGTGAGTTTATAAATAGAAAAAATAAAACTTGCCAAACAAGCTAGTCTTAAAGTTCTAACTTTTAAGTTAGGCATTACACTTCCTATTTTAGCTTTTCCCTGTCATGTTTCAATCTTCGATAAACTCATGCATTTCCATTCCCACTCCCTGTGGATTATTTGAATTTTTGTGGAAGGGAGCAATAGATCAATGAAATTCAAACCATATTAGTAGGATATCCATAATAAAAATTTCCATATGAGACAAAATCACTTACACGACAATTTTCAACTTAACTACAAGTATGTGAAAGAACTTTGATGAATTTAATATGACAGTTTGTACTCAAGACATCAAATTATCTTTGTAAAATTTCCATTTTGTTTTGGATGTGCTTAAGGGAGGTAATATAATGATCAAAGATGATGCTTCTCCTATTTGTCACACAAATACACGCAGATAAAGAATTATATTCAAAAAGGATCTTTACCCAAATGGTAAACGAGGTGTTTGAGTGATAACCTTGGAACTGATCTTGGATCAATTTTTATCATTAACTCATCGATTTAGGAATTCACGAGATTTTGCTATCTTGAAATCTTTTCATCTTACCGAGTTTGATGGTATCGTGTTGTTATTAAGTAACAAGTTTGATTATTTGACAGTAGACAAATAGAGAGAAGGAAAAGGTAGGGCAGGTGTGCAACGGAGGAGGCACAAAACAAAGGAGAAATGACGAGTGGTTTTGGGTCTCTGACCTAGGAGGAGAAAGATTTAAGTCCATTATTTCTTTAGCGAATTCATGCTGTATATTCCAAAGAGGGCTTAAATCACTTTTACATAGAGGGAACAAGATATTGAAGAACAACTTTATGCTCTTAAAATGAGTTTTCCCCCAGAACTTGCATGGATTTTTTAGTTTGGGATTTCTTAATTATTTTTTATTTCTTTCATGTATTTATCTGTATTGAAGATAAGAGTTTCAAAATTGCAAATACGTAGGAGATGGAGAAAGATTGTATCAAGATTTAAAGAGTTAATAAGTTGCAATGCCTTATTATGGAATGTAATTTTTTATAATGGTTGTACTACAATTATATTGCATTGTGCATTTTTTAATTTCATTGACATTTTAAAATTTTTAATGTACTTCGGTTGGAGGGACAAGTGCTAATGAGACCAAGGAAGAATGGATACTAATAAATATGTATGTAAAATAGTGCCTCATGCAAGTCTAAAAATCACACTAATTCATGGCATCTTTTATTTATTTATTTATTATTATTATTTTGGAAAGTGGCATCTTCTCCATTTTTAATTATATCACTATCATTTATATGAATTGAATTTTACTTGATTAGACTAGATTTTATGATAGTCTAGTAAAAGAAATGTTAAGGGTTAGATGTGTCATGTTGCTTTACAGATATATATATATATATATATGTTGAACAACCATTCAGAATTGAAGATGTTGATTTGTGATAAGGAGGTTGAACGGACAAATTCAATAACAAATATTTTGTAAGAAAAAAAAATTGTACAAAATTTAATTAACTTTTGATGTTGTATTCTCTTCTTTGCTAATTTTATTTAATTTATTCCGTTTCAGTAATGATATATTTTGCTGGATTATTATGTTTTTAATCGGTCATTGCTACCCGTGTATCGCACGGGTGGAAAAACTAGCATTCTACTATTACTCCCTCCATCCCAAAAAAATATTCCCATGTTCTTTTTTTATCCGTCTTAAATTATATTTCTCTTTCCTTATTTAACTTTTTAGTTTTCTAAAATAACCTATTGATTTTGCATGATGATCAACAATACAAAAGATTTAGAGTGAAATATTAAATAAACTAGAAGGCATATTAGGAAGTATATTTTTCAATTGTACATTTCCAACAATATTAATTTTGTCCTCTTGTGTTCTCTCTCTCTCTCTCTCAATGCGGTTTTAGATATATTTGCAATTGAAAGTTCTTGTTTGCCAAAAAAAAAAAGAAAAGAAAAAGGGAAGAAAAAGGGTTCTTGATTTCGTGTTTACCTTTTCCTTCTGTATTTTGATGATATTTTTGTCATTTTAATCCGACTACAATAAAAGAACGAGTTGAGGAGCCCACAGTCCTCCTTATTTTGTCTTTTTGCGTTGTCTCCTTTTTTTCACCCATTTTTATTGCTGTTTTAGATATATTTGCAATTAAAAGTTCTTGATTGTTGTAAATTATTTAATTATATTGTGAATGACTAATATACTTTAAAATTCTAGACTTGTACTTATAAATAGGGCTCTTTCGTTCTCAAAATAATACACACAATTCTTGAGTTTTCTGTCTACTTTTTAATATTCTTCCTTCTAATTCATGACACGTTATCAGCACAATTTATTCTTCGATTATTTTGCATTACGTTTTTTACGATGAATCGTGAATGAAATCATAATTAATATGATTTTTCTTCCAAAACTCGTGTGTCAAGGGACTGAATTCTCTTCTTGGCATATAAGATGATTTATTTATTTTTTATTTACATATCATCATATTGGTATCTTCTTCCAATTTAATGGTGACGCTCTTCCGATCTCCAATTTGGTACATGAAATAATCTACCAATTTAATGGAGAGATATTTCTAAGATATTCATGGAACAGTATGCCAATTTAATAGTAATATTCTTTTCAAATTTTGTAACTATTAAAGATTTTCTAAGAAAAATGTTATTTTATTGAGATAGCTAATGCCACACATGTTTGTCAAATTTTGATTAGAAAAGATTTATACAATTAGATCGCAATATTTATTTTATCATGGATTGTTAATATTCAATTTCAATGAATTTTTAGTCTCCAATCATTTATGTCATAAATACTCTTTTGTTTCTCTGTATGAAGGAGATCATGAATTCTCTCTTAATTGATTTCTTTCCTGAAATAATTGTTGCGGTATATTATAGATGAATGTAAATATGAAAGCCACTATTTACCTCACTTTTATCATTCTTTATTTTATTCTAGCCACTATATGATAAACTCGTATAGATCCATGCATCGCAGTTGATGCATTGTTTATTGGATAAAGTTTTGAATTTCACATGATTATTTCCATATGTTACAATTAATATATTGATATTTATGGAGATATAGCATTCTATTACATTAATAATCTTGAAGATTATTATGTATAAATTCCTGAAGAATTAGAAATCTCTCTTGATATTAAATATTCTTAAAGAAAATATGCACATGAATAATAATATTAAAGGAGACTTAAGATATGTAAACAATTATGATATTTGTTTACATAAGAAAATATTCAATAAGATATTTGTTGTGATTATTGAAAAGTTACAACTTTATCTCTTATTGAAAATATTTAAGAAAAATTTTACTTGCTCTTGAAGAGCAAGATATAATGAGATTTATCGTTGATTGTTGTTTCTTGAAGAAACAATCAATATTCAATATTCTACAAGAATATTGTAATTTCTGCTCCTAAGAAGCATTGTTTTCATTTTTTGATTATTATTTTTGTGTTCTATTAAATACTCTTTTATCCCCATTGTTATTATATTAATCATATAATTTGTTTGTTATATGTAGATATTACTTATTATTAAATATATAATACTGTATTATATGTTGTTGCTCTTGTAGTAACACAACCAGTTACAATATTCCTTCAGAGTATTATTTGCTCCTCAAGAGTAATTCATACCAGATATAGTTATTAATTTACCTAACTTTAGTATTTTAAACTATTACTCCTGAAGTAGTAATAGACTAAATAAATTTCAAAAGGAGCAATACATTATGCTTTTGAAGTGGGACTATTTATTGTTGTATTTCAGTTAAATATTACTTATTTCTGGAGAACAAAAGTATAAAAGATCTATACTAATTATTTGTGAAGAATATTTAGTTATTGTTCCTGAAGTAACGATATTTTAAATCAATACTAATTAACAATGAAAAATTGATGTTGCTACTGAAGAGCCCGCTGTTGTATAATTTAAATTTATGAATTAATTTATTGATTATTCTTGGAAATCTCATTGCTACTAGTACTATTATTTGTTCCACGAGAATAAATTGTTACAAATTTTAATATTCTAGAAGAATATTGAACTACTCTAACAAGCAGTAGCAATCCAAAGAATTTGGTATAAAATGTATCGCTCATGAAGAGCAAGTAGTAACAATTGTTGAAATTCTTTATTACTTGAGAAATAGTAACAATTTAGGGCTTGTTTGGTATCATTTATTTTTTTCATTTATAAATTCACCTACCCTTGATTTGACAACTACTCAACAATCACCACACATTTTAAATTTTAATTAAATCTCCACCACTCATTTTCACTTTTTATAAATTATTTTTATAAATTGAGTTTATAAATATAAACAAATGGACCCTTAGATTGAGTACTACTGAATATATGTTACTCTTGGAGAGAAAACTTTGTATAAATTATATCTATTAAATATTATATCTAGTAAATCTTGAGAGTTACTCTTGAAGATCTTTTATGAAATCTAGAAGATTTCATTTAAATTTAAATTGCAGATAAGTTTTGTCTAAGATCGGAAGAGCGTCGGACAAAATATGTTTTCATAGTTTTGAATTCTATAAAAGTTTTATCTCATCAGTTTCCTTCTATTGTCACCTATCTCATACACCAATGGAGTAAATGAGTGAGTTTATTAAAGGAAATCCATATACTCTTATTATATCATTGGTAATTCTTATTTTAGATAATCAATTATTGGATCATCTAAATTATTATATTTTAATTTTAATTGACGTATAATATATGATTGTTTAATTTATTGATAAATCAGTAATTTATACTTGTTATAGTTTCTTGAAAAATTATGATTTTCTGAAATCTATCAATGATCTTGAAGATTGTTATAAATAAAATAGATTTGCTCTTAAAAAGCCTAATATATTAGAAAATAATATATTATTGATTGTATTTTCTTATTAATTACTGCCTTTAGAATTCTAGTAATGATCTAGAACATTAATATATTGGATTTTGTTGCATCTTGAATAAGTATAATTTTGTTTCTTCTATTGTGATTTCTCTAAATAATCTCGAAGATTATTATGATATTTTTATAAGAAGATTTCCAATTTTACCGCATATTTTAGAAGAATATATTAGGCTCTAGAAAAGTCTTGGAATGAGTTATCTATTCGATTTCTTGAAGAAATGTCATAAAAATATAATATTCTAGCGGAATATCTTGCGCTCTCAAAAATCTAAAATATGTAAGATTCATTATTGCATTTTTATGAACAAATGCACAATATATTAATATTCCAGTTAAATATTACATATCATCAAAGTAAAAAAATATATTTAGTCTAATATTTCGGTTATTGTTTTCATTATAGTTTAAAGGATTTTGAAGAATGTTTGACTATTACTCTGGAAGAAGTGATATTTTAACTAGATTAATATTACTCCAGAAGAGTAGATTTATATAAATCTAGCCTGAAATAGCAATCTATTACAATTGAAAAATGTTATTGCTATGAGTATTCGGTAAGAATATAGAATCCTAATGACTATGATTTCAATTGATTTGATCTCTATAAATTTCGAATTTGAAATCTTGAAGATTTCATGACTATATCTCGTAAAAGAAAATTTTACTGTACTCGTGAAGCAGTACAAATCTCGACAAATATCACAAGAAATCTTATATCATAAATATAGTGATATTTCTGAATTGATTTTGGCAAAAATCCTAAAGATGTCATGTTAAAAATGTATGAACATTCATAAAAAATCTCGTAGATTTTATTAAATATATTGAACCAAAAGTTCAATTATTATTTGAAAATTCTTGTTAAGCTCGAAATTTTTTTATTTTGCATGACTGGTTCGACCATACCAAGTTTTTTATAATAAAATATTGTGAATCTTTTGAAGAACTGGAAGTTCTTTATATTCATGTATCACCTATTCTCAATGCAAATAAATTACAAACGTATCACTAGCTAAATTTGAAACTATGTTTCCAAACATATTTAAAAAATATTTAGATGTGAACTATGGGCCCATTCACCCTCCATGTAGGCCATCTAGATTTAGATCTACTAGAAGTCACATGTGCAATACATCTCATAATCTGAAGTTTGTGAGATTATTTGCTCGATTGACTAATTATGAGCAAATTTTTAGACATAAAATAACGATATGTTTGTGTTGCTAGTGAATTTTATATCCCAAGTAAGTTATGTTCACGTTTGGCTGGGATATCTTGTTGCCTATGGTTAGTAAAATAATTTTGTTAAACGCCTCAAGTAATTTGCTATACCATTTCATGATAACAATATTAAGTGAAACTAATATTTCTCTTGTAATAATAATATTATTTTTTTAATATGCCAAATAAAATTTATAATAGGATACCTACTTTATAGTTGGCTTACAGCCAGAAAACTCCTTTTACTATAGATTATAAATGCGATGTATGAATAATCTCGCCACCACAAAATTAAGATAGGTATTTTTGAATGCTGAGAATATATGTTCAAGTTTGAATCCCTTTTTTATAGCATTTATTTTTCATTCTTGAAGAATGATATGTTACAATATGATTTTTCGATTATTGCTTAATTTGCATAGTCATCTCAGCATTAGGGGGAGAAATTGATAAATAGCAACAAATATATAAAACGCATGTTTGTAATCCTTGCATAGCATAATGCAAACCTGAAGTTTGCAGGATAGTTTGCATTAGAATAGAAGACTATATGGTTACTAATAATGTATTCCAAATTAAAGGCTCCAACTTAGATTGATATAAATTCCCATAGGAAGATTTGAGTACTAATAGCATGCCTGAAATATGATGTGGTCGATTCCAAAATAAATATCCAGAAATAGAATATGGAACAAATATGTTATATGATGGTCGTATTGAGGCATAATACTCTAGAAGAGTATATGCACATAACTAATCAGAAAACCCCCTTAAAAGGCCTAGGTACCTGAAATTAGTAAAATAAAAGAGATCTCAAAGTGTTATGTCTACACTGAGAATCAAATGAAATCGAGAATAAATAGTTGTCGACAATAAATTAATACTAATGAGCTCAATGATTGCGAGGATGATGAATTTAGAGCTTGTTTGAAGCTCTTTATTTTTTCAATTTATAAAAGGAATTTATAATGAGTGAAAATGAGTAGTAGATATTTAATTGAAGTTTAAAATGTGTGGTGATTTTTGAGTAATTGTTAAATTAACAGTCAAATCATAGTTGATGAATTTATAAAGAGGAAAAATGAAAAGGTTCAAACAACCCCTTATTTTTCATCAAAAAAAAAAAATTTAATGACATAGAATATTGGCCAAAACAAAAAGATGCAATCCAATAGATTGCTATATGTTAAGACCAGCATGTAGTTATTTGAACATATATATCATGCCAATAAAATATCAGTAGGTACTTATGTGAAAATATCATTAAATATATGGTGGTGGTACAATTGAAAGCTCCGTTTAATTGGCAACATATGAAAATATCACAAATTTAGTATAATCCCGGAAGGGTTTGATATGTATGAAGCATATAAAGAAATGAAAGTTCTTGTATAGATTGCCCAATATAGATGAGGAAAATAAGCGTTGTATTTTTTTCCTTGACTGAGGTTTTGTCTCACTGGGTTTTCCTAGTAAGGCTTTTAACGAGACAACTTTATCAGCATATGAAAGAATAATTTATTTTCTATCACTTAGATTTTTTTCCCACATGTTTTTTTCATATTAGGTATGGAAGAGTATTGAAGATTTGGCGAAATGATTCAATACAGGAGGAACATTATTGAATGAATTGAGGGGGGGGTAGTTGTACTATTTTCCCTTCGACTAGTTTTTATTCCATTGGGTTTTTCTGGCAAGGTTTTAATGAGACAGCATCTTAGACGCTCTAAATTTATTCAAAATCAGTTGTACTCTTTTTCCTTAGTTTAGCAGTTTTTTCTTTCACTGGGTTTTTCTCTAAACAAGATTTTTAATGAATCAATTGTTGTATAGATTAGTCATTCAAGGGAGAGTGTTGTAAATTATTTAATTATATTGTGAATGACTAATATACCCCAAAACTCTAGACTTGTACTTATAAATAGGGGACTTTCATTCTCAAAATATTTCACACAATTCTTGAGTTTTCTCTCTACTTTTCTGTCTACTTTTCTTAATTCATAACATCGATTTTATTTTTATCTTATCCTTCCATATTTTGACAATATTTTTGTCATTTTAAGGTAGAAAAATACGCAATATGGATCTTAAATATAAAAATCTCAATGTAAACTTTAATACTAACTAATAAGATAAACCTAATTATAAGGGCATAACGTGTAAAAAGAGAAAAAAATTTAGGCCACGTTCTTATTATGTTTTAGTTTTTCGTTTTCATTTAAAATACATCTTGAGTTTTTTATTTTGAGATTACTATTTTGAGAAAATAAAAAACATGTTTTATTTGCATTATAGAAAATTACTTTTAAAAATAGAAAATAGAAAGGGGAATTATATTCCCACCACAAAAATTAGTCATCCCACCAAATTTTATTAATCACTTAAATAACCCTAAAACAAGTTACACTAATCACCTTATTCTTTAATTTTTTAATCTCCTCCGGCGCATGTGCGTTAAAAAACCATTGTCAATGTCGGGCCTTACTATAACTCAGCTATTGAAACATGGCGTCTTGTCTATCGCGGCCACTAGAATTCGTCAACTTCCCGATTGCAACAAAGAGACTGACTTTCTATTAAATTACCCAAGACGCCACGTCCATCATCTGCATGTTATAAAACCACCGGGGGAGAGGTGGAGGTAGAGTCAGCTGGATTGAAATTAAAATTAAGGGCATACATGCGCAATACTAGTGTAATCTATGATGATGATGATGATCGATGATGAATAAAAAATTAGATGAATAAAAAATTATATTTCCACCATTGTAGAGTTTTAAAACGTTGATTCGGTCAACTGGTCCATATTTCATCTTTAGTTGCTTGGGTATTTCGAAGTTTTTTCCTTTCAATTTCGGCTACGTGGCTGCACATACTGAGACGCACATCTTTCGACAGCCTAGGGTTTTTGGGCGTGGCAATGATTTCCAATTCCTAATAGGCGTAGTCAACTTTCTACTGGAGTTTTGCAATGTCAGCGTTCAGCTAAGGCGGCAATTTGGTGTCTTTCGTTCATATCCTATGTTTTCCCGCTCTGATACTTCTAGCAGAATTTTCCTTTAGGAAATAGACTCCATTGAGAAGCTATGGCAATCGGTCTCTCTGAAATCTGATGAAGCAAAACTCTTCGAGGCAAGTGACGACACTGTAAGATAAGGTAAAACTCTTCGATGAAGCAAAACTCTTCGAGCTATGGACTCCATTTTATTATTTTTATTACCTTTTAAAATGTGGGTTAATAAAGTAAATGTATGTTGTGTGGTGATTAAAAATATAATTTGATTGTCATTGGAATAAAATGTGGTGGGAGGATCAATTCTTGTGGTGGGAATATAATTCCCCAAATAGAAAACCTGTTATGTTTGAATTTTTTTGAAAAATGGTAAATTATACAATAAAAATTGCATAAAAGTCTTAAAATTTTCAATTTGCGCAATTTGATTATCATCTTCAACCCTCTCCCTCTACCTCTTCCCCTACCTTCTCGGCCATTGGATGGTAGTCGACCGTCGTCTGGTTGCGAACCACGAGATTGTGGTTCAAACCATTCTCTGGTGGTTCAGCAAACAGATACGGTGGCTTCATTTGCTGATGAATAGAATATAGTGTTATTTTCAGTGTCGACTGCTTTATGACAGCACGAGTTGGGCAAAGCCGGCCCTGTTATGAGGCCCGCTCTTTAGGCCCGCCATTTTAAGTCATTTTAAGGGGCCTAAATTTTTGGGTCCAATTCATCATGGAAAGACTTTTGCTTCCTTTTTTTTTTAATTTTAAACCAAATTTGAAAGAAAATAAGGGCCCAAATAACCAGGATAATGAAAATAAGGTCCGCCAATTCTTTTTTGTTTCTTTTTAAATTCAATGTTAGATTTATTGTTGTGTTTTTCACTTTATATGTTTCGTTTCGTAATAAAAAGTAAATATTTGTCGCTACGTTAGAGGGCCTATCTTTTGAAACTTGCATCAGGTCTTAGAAATCACAGGGCCGGCCCGGGAGGTGGGGCTGCCGCCAGTGGACCGTGGTACTTGGGGCTAAAATGAATATAAAAATAAAAATTGAGATTTAAATATAATTAATGTAAAGTTTAAAATCTGAAAACGTATTTTCCGCATTTTTAACTTTTAGCACAAAAAAATCAAAAATAAGAATTTTCTTTATAAATTTTGAAGTTGTTTTCTGAATTGCATTTTTGAAAATAGAAAAGAGAACACATTTTCACTATTTTAGAAAATTCAAAAAAGAAAATAGTCTAAAAACAACAAAGAGTTGCATTTTGACTTTTCAAAAATAAACTTCACCTTTGTAAATTAGATCAATTTGACTTTTTAATAAAATATATTTTTTATTTCATATAAATTAGTCCTCAATAATAAATTCAAATTGAACTTCCACCCTATTTTATTATTTTTTTTAAAATTTCACTATCAACACACACACACACACACACACACACACACACACACACATATATATATATATCCCTATACTCAAAACTTGAAACTCGCCGTCCATCTTTTTTAAGAGTAATGTTATGTAGTACCATTGGTATTTAATATCAGTGTATGTGATATTAAATGATAAGTTAAATCAAGTAAGTCATAAATAGATGCATTTACTCCATTTATATCATATAATGCCACATATATGTTGCTCCCTAGACTGGTGCTCAACACTACTGGTATTACTTCACATAATTATTTTTTAATTAACTAGATCACAAAACAACATTGTATGGGATGATTTTGGGCAAGATTTCTACTACCTTTGTAAATAAGTCCCTAGTTTCATTTTACCTTTTTTATTCCTTTTTTGATGGTATTAACATTATTTTGATGCTGATAAATACGGAATATGAGTCTTAAATTAAAAAAACTCTGTGCAAATGAGGTAACAATATAAGTCTAATT
Source organism: Nyctanthes arbor-tristis (assembly GCA_963692815.1). NCBI lineage: Eukaryota > Viridiplantae > Streptophyta > Magnoliopsida > Lamiales > Oleaceae > Nyctanthes > Nyctanthes arbor-tristis. The sequence goes on from CAVNYN010210089.1 coordinate 49,105, forward strand.
ATAAGTGTAAGCCATTCATACTCGGAACTCAAAGTTTAAAGATAAAATTTTCACTTTTGTTTTTAGGCCAATTAAATTCTTAGTAAAATCTAAATTTTTTTTTCAACTAATTTGGTGAAACTATATTTTAAGAAAGATAAAATATATGCTGATTAGAAGAGGGGATGGGAAAAATCACTAAGGGTGTGTTTGATTGTTATAGATTTTCCATGGAAAATCGGGTTTTCTAACTTAAATTCTTACTTTTATGGAGTTTGATTGACATTTTTATTTTCATGGAAAACATTTTCTACCTTTTGGTCAAGAGATCACATTTTCCTAAAAAATAAGGAAAACATTATCCTATAGGAGTGTATGTTTTTTTATAGGTAATTCATACATTTTCTTGTGAATTTCTCTTTCAATCAAACAATTTGCAATTCAATTATCGGTAACTCAATTTGATATGAAAATATTCTCTCTAAGTAAATTCAATATTTGTAATTAAACGCACACTTTCATTAATTTGCTTTAATCATGATTTTTAGAATAGTCATCATTTGTTGATCTTCAAATAATTAGGTTGAAGCTTTTTATTTGGAATTATTTACAAGATTCTTGACATGAGATGTCAGTACTTGTTGTGTTGTAGTGAGATGTCAATACTTGTTGTGTTGTAGTTTCAATGAATTCATGGATCAAAAAGCGAATTTTTTCTATTCTTTTATGCCAATATTTTTTTTTCTCCTGCTTAAATGTAAGATCTCCGTTCTAAGAACTGCCATGTTGATGGGGAGTTTTTCTAAAGAAACAATGTTAACCAACATCTATGTATATATAAAAGCAAATTAGTCTGTGGTAACTTTGTACCGCAGTTTTTCTACTAAAACTGTCTCAAATGAGGACATTTTAGACTTTTATTACATGTTAGGTAGATTTTGCGATATATTATAGATTAATATTTCTCTATTTTTTCAATTAATTAGGAGTTATGATATTTATCTATTCTTATCTTCAAATATTTTGATTAAATATTTTGTTAGATGTATCTTATCTTTTTAAATATTTTGTTAGATTAATTTATATTCAATGTTTTCTTAATTTTTAATTTAAAATTTTTTTAATATTCATATCTTATCTAAGAAAGATTTTGTAATTTGTATTAAACTATTTAATCTTTAGCTGATATTAATTTTTAATTATTGTTTATATGTTTTTAAATCGAGTCGTTAATTATTATGTTACTTCTTTTGTAAATAATAAATATAGTTTTATTATGGAGAAAAATAAAATGACAAGATGGGGTCGGGTTGGGTCGGGTCACAGTATAATCACGGAGAAAAATAAAATGTTTAATTTTCTGAGGTATAAGAATGCCAAGGGGTCGGGTCGGGTCGGGTCAGGTCAGGTATGCTATACCAGTTAACATACATATCAATTTTTTTCTCATCCCCGCTTAAATCGAAGACTGGTCAGGGAAGGGTTGTAACGTCCCGCAAAATTTTAAGGCAAGTATATCGTTATTCTGATAATGATTAAATAATTGCTTGCATTGTATTATAAGATTCCAAGCTTATTACCCAATTAAATGTTCAAAATTAGAATATGGCAACGTGATCATATTGAAATGTATCAATGGTAAAGTCAAAAAATTGTTACTCAACTGAATGCCAAGAATTGGAATGTGACAATATAATCGTAACGAATTGCAAAGTTGTAAATTGCCATTCAATTAAATGATGAAAATTGACAATGATCGAATAACCGTTTGAAATGTAATAAGACTTCTTCAATTGTATTAGAAAATTAAAAGATTGTTACTCAATTGATGATAGAGTAAGAATTTGGTCCTCAATTGACATAAACTAAAGTACGGTGACTTAATTGAAAGATAATGCAAAGGAGAGGGACTTCTCGGATAAATTCCCGCCAAGTGTGCAGTATATGTAGGGCTATGTGTCACAATTTGGTTGGCGGAACTTAAATTTTATTAAAACCAACTCCCCACAATTTCTTTACCATTTCATCTCCAAATATTGGTAGCGGAAGCATTTAACAATTTAAAATTGAGGGCGAGATTTTACAAATACAATTCAAAATATCGAGATATTTTTGCTCATATTTAATTGCCTACTTGTTATCTCGAAAATCCCTTTTGGTCATCTATTACTTTTATTGACTTTGCTTTTCACTATGTAATTTCATTCCATGACTTTGTATCATTTTGATCGAACCCTTGAGATTGCTTGGATTGTGATTTATCACCAACGATTCTTTGTACAATTAGGAAATTCCGATCTTGCTTGACAATGGACTTATGTAAAATTGACTTCATGTTTCCGTCTGCCTTTCCTTCAATCCTATTTAATCTCTTGGAACATCAGTCCTTTTTTGGTTCTTTATTATTCATTATTATGCTAACTCTTCTTATGCCAACATCGCTTTTGTCAAAACCGATTGGTATTTCTCTTTTTGCCTTGCTCAGTCCTTGCACGTTGATTTGAAGCTTAAAATGAAATTTTAACTTTTGACTTAACGAAACAAGTATGAAATACTAGCTTGGGAATTGAAACAAATTCGAAATAGTTTTGAAAAGAATACGACTCAAGGAACGAGATTTTATTAATTGTTGGTAAATGATCAACTGACAATCTAAACCCGTTCTGAATAAAGTTTGCATAAATTTCGGGTAATTGGATAATGACTCAACCCAACGGTATATTTGAGGTTAAGAAGGAAAGATAAATTTGATTTCTGAACTTCGATATTGAAAATGGATGGAAAACTCATACATGAAAAAGGAGTTAATAACTCGATTACCATGTATGATCTTAATAGTAAAAGAAATGAGAATATGCAGCGGAAGCCATTCACTGAAGTAAAGACGATCCCATTGCATACTATGTTTTTGAAAATAGAAGTTATTGCCACAATGTTTAATGAATTTCCAGGACGAAATTCATTTAAGGGGGATAAATTGTAACGTCCCGCAAAATTTTAAGGCAAGTATATCGTTATTCTGATAATGATTAAACCCTTATTTGGTCCTCTTTATCGAAATACATTATAAATCCACCTACTACGGATTTGACTACTGATTTAAAAACAACTCATTTATAACCACAAATTTGAAACCTCAATTAAATATAAACTTTTCATTTCACCTCTTTATAATTTCTCTTTATAAATTAACTACCATAAATTGAATCAAACAGGCACTAAATAATTGCTTGAATTGTATTATAAGATTCCAAGCTTATTACCCAATTAAACGTTCAAAATTAGAATATGACAAAGGGATCATATTGAAATGCATTAATGGTAAAGTCACAAAATTGTCACTCAACTGAACGCCAAGAATTGGAATGTGACAATATAATCGTAACGAATTGCAAAGTTGTAAATTGTCATTCAATTGAATGATGAACATTGACAATGATCGAATAACTGTTTGAAATGTTATAAGAATTCTTGAATTGTATTAGAAAATTAAAAGATTTTTACTCAATTGACGATGGAGAAAGAATTCGGTTCTTAATTGACATAAACTAAAGTACGGTGACTTAATTGAAAGATAATGCAAAGGAGAGGGACTTCTCGAATAAAATTTCCCCAAGTGTGCGGTATATGTAAGGCCTTGTGTCACAATTTGGTTGGTGGAACTTAAATTTTATTAAAAACAATTAAATTTCAACTATTATAAAAAGGCCTTTGAGTCCTCAAGTTCCCAAAGACCCCCAAACCATTCCCTTTCTCTCTAATAACCCCAAAATTCGTCCAAAGTCATTGGAGGAAGGAAATCAACCCTAAAAACCCATCATAACATCTATTTATCTTTTGAAAAGGGTCTCTTACCATATATAGAGAGATTATAGCTTGAAAATTAACTTTAATTGAGGAATATTAAAGTTTTAATTACGCTTTTCTACTTAAGATTATTCGAGGAACCTTTAAGGTGAGTAACTATCACTTTAATTTATTTTTAACATTGATGATGTTTTGAAATGCTAAACATGGAAGAGATTAACGTAATGAACATGGATTCTGATGCATTGAAAAGAAAGATTGATATATTGCATTTTGAATCACTAGTTACTCTACCCGTTTTATATCTGTTCTGCACTGCTCTGCTCTGTTGCCACACTAAGAGTCATCTAATGATACCGAGATGGGCGACAATTAGTGTGGTATCTGCTCTGTATCTGTATTGATCTGTTCAGAATTCTGATAGGGGTCAACCGGGATTTAAATGTGGATCCACTTAATTGTATATGGCTATGATTAAATTGATATGATTCTTGCACGCACCACGGGTAATAGTTTAACTAGTGATAGGGCCCATCTGTGTATTGAAAAGTTTTGTGCATTGAATGACTTTCTGAAAAATAAATCTTTCAAATAAATGCTAAATTAAAGGGTTTTGTTACTCATTGAGTACTTTGTACTTATTCCCTTCCTTACTGCATTTTTGTAAATGATTGAAGTTATAATATTTGGAAAGCAAGGCAAGCCAGGAGTTGGATCGTGCTCGCGAACGGGAGTAGAATTGTACATGTAGTGTAAATCTGCCTTTGAAGTTACTATGAATTTAACACTTTCATGCCCACCTCTATAGTATATATGTTTTTACATCATATAACCTATAGAAGAAAATGAAGATATAATCTTATATTGATGTGAATTCTACTTTTCACTGTAAAAGTTTTCTAGTGACTTGACGTATTTTAGTAATCAATAAAATATATTTATTAATACAACTTCTTGTGTGTTTTTATATTTTCTTGAAAAACCTAGTTTTAATGTTTTTTAAAAGTTTAACAATTTGTTAGCTTATATAATTAGTTTTATATGTTAAACTCTGTAAGATAAGGTCAGTTTGATTGTTCTGTAAGTCCCCTCCCCGTTGCGAAAATTGAAGCTTCCGCTACAGAATTTGTAAATTAATATAAGATATTCAGAAATATTGTAAAATTAGCGGGGGCGTGACAGGGGTTGGTACATGTAATTCATATTTCTCATTTATTAGCCAATTTAAATATATTTATATATTTCTATTTTCAGTTTTTTTTTACTAAATAGTATTCTAAACACTAAAATTACAATTGAAATTACTAAACTTTCTTGATAAATTTTATCATCTTTTTATGTATCAAACCATTAGAGTTTTTAGTATATTTTTATTTTTGTCCAAAAAAAGGTGAATAGGTCAGGTACGAGTAAAAATTATCATACCCTTTCTCAGTACATTGTTAAGTCAGGTCGATTTTTTTCTTCTCATCCCCGACCGAATTACCTATTTAGTCGGTTACTCCATATTTTAACCGGATCAGTTACCCGTGGGTATCGAGTTTGTCAGGACTTTTTGCAATTCCTACTAAGGTCACTTAATCGCATTCCATATCGAGTAAGCACATAATAACTATTAGTTAACAGCAAGATAATTAAAACATTGTAGTTTAATATAATTAATCACACATTACTTAACATTTCGTACTAATGTCAGATATAATTTGATTTGGTATCTTCTCGTGCAATATACGGGTGATAATCTAGTTGTCCATAAAGGCAAAAAACCACTAATGGTTTATTACTTTTTTATTAAGATTGGTTCCTTTTTAGAAAATTAATGTTGATGGGTCCTAAAAATTGGAACTTTTAACTTGGATCAATAGCACATAAGTTCTTAATCTTTACAACATTTTTATACTGAAAGTCCATAACCTCTAATTTCTAACGGCATAGGTCCCTAACCCTTCCAAGTTTTACTCTTGGGTCCTTAAGCTCTGTTACACACTTTCATGGTCGGGTCCCTAACCTTTGATTTATAGCAATGGAGATCTAAAATCTCTTTAGAAACTAATAAGTCGTGTCATTTTCTTGAGATCGAACATCTAATTTTTCATTTATCTTTACTCGTACAGCCTACGTGGCCATTGTATGAACTATGAAGTGATAAAATTATCCTTCATACAATGGCCAAATAGGGCATACGAGCAAAAGTAAATGGAAAATTAGATGTTTTATGCACTTATCTTACTAGTTTTTAAAAGGTTTTTGTCTTGTACTTCTAGAAATCAAAAGGGACCCTAGAATAAAAAGCTATAAAAAATATATGTAGGTTAGGGATTTCCACAATTAGAAATCAAAGGTTTAGAACTCGAGTATAAAACTTTAAAGGTCAAGGACCTCCAGTGCCATTTACCTTTTAAATTTCACTCAGTTAGTTCTCTGTCCCCAATAACTCAAATTTTTAAGGATTTCCTTAGTTGATGGATCTTCAAATTTTGCAATTCTATGTCTGAAAGAAGAAATTTTAATGAAGCATTTCAAGTAATAACATTCACTTTTAATGTTTCAAGTTCCAATCATTCAAGAAGAAGAAATCGCAAGGAAGAAATTTTAAATAAGCCTGACCGAGATCGACTAGTAGAGAAGTGCAAGACATAGTTGACCCTTTCAAGCAGGATGAAGAAGTGTTAATTGCTTGAGGAAATAATGTAACAAGAAAATAAAATAGGAAATTCTATAGTTGGATTATTGCAATCATATTATATCTTCTTTTCTATGTCTGAAAGTATAACTTCAACAAATTAACAATTGGAGCAAGCTTGGCTGGCAACATTGCTGGTATCTATCCCTTCTGGCCAAA
>CAVNYN010210090.1:0-77355 GCA_963692815.1 Nyctanthes arbor-tristis
TATTATTGAAAGAGACCATTTTGATGTCATTCATTCAACAACAAATTGCCGAACTAATAAAGATCGGAATACAATTTGTCGGTCATTCTAACAAAAAAAATCTGTCTCTGAGATTCAGAGACGTATCTGTCCATGAGGCCGCAAGAGCCTCAATGTGCGGCCACACCCTGCCGCACGGTGTGGCTGCACATAACGCAAAGTGTGGCCGCACACACCTTTGGTTGGTCGTAATAATGTAACATTTTTCCCTAGGTGAGTCGTCACTGTGGTTGGTGTGACTGATAGAGATTGGCTCCAATGGCATTGTCAAAAAGGAATAAAATTTCCAGGAAATTTGATGAAAGTCAAAATCTTAAATAATTTATTTGAACAGCTCTGTTGTCTTCCCCAACGATCAACCAACAGAATTCCAAAACGAAGAAAAATGGAGAGTGTAATCGGTGCCACCGTTCAAGTTACACTGGACAAGTTACTTACGCTCGCGGGTCAAGAATTAAGTCTAGTGCGTCCTTTCAAGAAAGAAAGACTTTAGAAAGATAAGCAATTCGTTCGATGTGATCAAGGGTGTCTTGGAAGATGTTGAGGGGCGCCAAGTTATTGATGAGTCCATCAAACGATGGCTTCAGTACCTTCAAGATGTTACTTATGACGCTGATCACGTCCTGAATGAGATCAATTATGAAGTCTTGCGTGGTAAGGTGCAGCTCCAAAACCGGAGGATCTCTAAGGCGAGCTCGTACTTCTCTTTCCATAGATGTTGGGCATTCAGAAGAAAAATTGCTCGCAAAATCAAGGACATCCAAGATAGCTACGAGGAGATTAGTAAACTAGCTAATGGCTACAACCTCCGGATAGTTACAAATTCTCCTTCCCTTGTGCCTGTTATCATGGAAACTATTCGCTTAACTATCGACCCAATTGTTGTTGGACGACAAAGTAATGAAGCATAAATTCTGGAGTTGATAATCAAACTAAACGATGAAGTTATTTCGGTCCTTCCTATAGTAGGAATGGGAGGGCTAGGTAAGACAACTTTAGCTCGGTTGGTCTTCAATCACCGTAACACAAAGAGTCATTTTGAGGAAAGGATATGAGTATGCGTTTCAGAATATTCTAATGTGATGACACTTAAAAGAATTTTAAAATTCTTAGTAGAACAAAATCTGGATGGAGTCAACAAGGAAACTATTATGAGAAAGCTTCAAGAGAAATTGGGAGGCAAGAGATGCTTAATAGTTCTTGATGATTTGTGGAATGAAAATAGACAAGAATGGGAAATTTTCAGAAATGCAATGGCTCGCGTTAACCCCAATGGAGGAAATGTTATCATAGTAACTACTCGTCTTGAAAATGTGGCATCAATTGTGAAGACTTGCATCGATTCCGTGCAGGTTGAAACTATTATCAAATGATGAATGTTGGTTGATAATCAAAGCACGGACATTTCAAGAAGGAGAAGAAGAAGTACCGGAGAGATTTGAGAGTATCGGAAAGAAGGTTGCTTGCAAATGTCGAGGTTTGCCATTAGCAGCAAACATTGTTGGTGGAACTTTGCGAGGAAAGGACGTAGATGAGTGGGAATCAATTCTAGAGACAAGTCTGTCAAATCTTGAAGCGGGCGGTGAGAACTTTGTGATGCAAGTTGTAAAGGTAAGCTATGATCGTTTATCTTCTCCCATACTTAAGAAATGTTTTGCCTATTGTTCAATATTTTCCAAGGATTCATCAGAAATAAATAGGGAAGATTTAATCCAGCTATGGATGGCAGAAGGATTTCTTCCTGATAATCCATCAAAAAATATGGAGACTTTAGGCAATACTTTTTTTAACATTCTACTGCAAGAGATGAAAAAGGACAAGTGTGGAAATGTCATTAAGTGCAAGATGCATGATCTTGTGCAAGATCTCCCAGGGTCAGTTTCAAATTCAGAAACAGTTAACGCCGAGGATCACACTCCACGTGACATTTTGAAGGTTACGTACTTTGCTAGTGAATCACTTGGAGGAGAAACACAAGTAATTACTGGTCAATTGCGCACATTGTTCTTGCACAGTGGTTTACCTAATAAAATTTTGCCATTGTTCAAGCACTTACATGTTCTGAAGCTGTCGAATGCAGATATTGAAGAAGCATTGCCAATGTCAATTGGCAAGTTGATACATTTGAGATATCTTGATGTGTCCAAAAATTACAAGATGAAAACCTTACCTGAACCTGTTTGCAAACTCTACAATTTGGAAATTTTAAGGGCTCTTGATTGCTTCAACGTTGTAATGCTTCCGGCAAATCTTTATGACTTGATTAATTTGAGACATTTACTCTATGATTGTCATAAAAACTCCCAGAGGCCACCTACAATTGGAAGTTCGTTGCGTCTTCAAACGTTGCTGTTTTTAAATGTGTGTGACAAAGAAGGCTGCCGAATTGAAGAGCTAGGATCTCTGAAAAATCTTACAGGCAAACTGGAGATATGCAATCTTCAACAAGTAAGTAGCATAAAAGAAGTTGAGAAGGCAGACTTGGTTCGAAAGCCGAAGATATAAGTGGAGAACATACGCTAATGATGAGGATGTCTCAGAAGGAAGCAAAATCAATGCTGAGAGCATCCTGGAAGGACTTCAACCTCATCCAAATTTGAAAAGCATAAGAATTGAGGGGTTCAAAGGTAAAAATTCCCGACATGGACTAGAAGAATGGAAATATTCCTTGATGGACGCGGTTGGTTGAAACTTGATAATTTGGCCACCTCCAACGCCTCAAATATCTATAGCTAGAAGGTATGACTAACGTACATTGCATAGACCCTTCATTCTATGGCAGCCACGAGACAAGAATAATGTTCCCAGCTCCTAAAAATCTCATTCTACGAAACATGCCAAGCCTAACAGAGTGGATGGAAGCACAAAGGGGCAGAGAAGACGTTGTATTTCCTCGCCTTGAAGTTCTAGAGGTTGAAAGTTGTCAAAATTTGAACACAGCTCCAAGTCGTGTTCCATGCTTGAAGGTATTGAAGTTTTACAAAGTGGAAAGTGATATACCTCTGACAAACATATTAAGTAGCAGCAAGGTGACTTGTTTGGAAAAATTGACAATCTTACACACATCAAAACTCAATTGTCTTCCTGACCAGCTATTTTGCAACAATCAAAATATGGAATCTTTGCATTTAGGGGGATGTCCAAACTTAACTCACATTGCGAAAGGGTGCAGCAGCAATTCTTTCAAAGAGTTGAATATTTGGTGTAGCGAGAAATTGAGAAAATTACCTCAAGATTTGCTAAGCCTCCCATCTTTTGGGATATTAATTATAAGAGAGTGTCCAACTCTGAAATCAATTTCAGATGAGAGTGGACAAAAAGGCCCCTCTTCCCTTCGAGTACTGTCAATTGGTAACTGCAACAAATTAGATTCTTGTTCTATAGATTTTGGCAAAACGACGTGCATCTCATCCTTAAGAATCCACCACTGTCCTAAAATGCCCAAGGAAATTAGTCGTCTGAGTAGTAACTTAACAGAATTGGAATTTGGTGGATTCTCAGCTTCATCAACCGATTTCAGATCGTTCCAAGCTGCGCTAGATGGAATCCAACAAGCAAAATCTCTCAGTACATTACACATATACGGTAAGACAAATTGGGAGTCCCTACCACATCGGATACAACATCTCACTTCCCTTCACGCATTAATCTTTTCTGATCTTGGGACTGAAGCATTGCCCGAATGGTTTGGGAATTTGACATCTCTACATATATATGTTAGATTTGGGTGAAAATAAAAAGCTCAAGCATTTGCCTTCTAAGAATGCGATGGTATGCCTCACAAAGCTAAGTTATTTAGAAGTTCGAAATCTTCCATTGCTGGAGGAAAAATGTATTGAAGAAAGCGGCTCCAATTCCGAGTGGCCAAAGATTTCTGATATTCCTCTAGTCGTTGGACTGCGCCCACGTACGTTGTTTTCATCATTTCTTCATTTTGTTAGATCGGAAGAGCATGTATGTACTGCTTCCATGCATGTTGCTCTTGTTGAGTTTTTGTATGAATAACTTTTTTTTTCTTTTCAAATGTCATCAGGGAGACTTGTAAATTAATTTTTTGAGTACTAAAAATGAAGAAGACGCTTTGCCATGTGAAAAGAAAACTTCTTCAGCAACAACTCTACTTAAATCTAGACTAGATTATTGGAACTCCATTATTCCATATATAATAATGTCAGTATTTGATAATGTTCAGAAAATGTACATCATTTCTAAACATTATCTTCTTCCTCCTCCTCTTGTTCTCGTGGTTTGGATTGTACAAAAAATAGATTGGTTTAATGGTTTTGGAATATTTTAGACTAAAGTAATATAATGTTTATGTAAAATAAACATATACTAACAAAATTAAAGTATATGAAATAAGCGTAATATAGTATTACAATATTATTATAAAATTAAATTAAATTAAATTAAAACAATACAACAAAACTGTTTTATATCTAAAGCTCCTTTGAAAATTACATTCATCATTGAATTTGATTCACACAGACCACTATGACAAATCAAAAATATTAATTAAAAAAAAGATATATTTATATTAAGGCAGCGTCATCATATTTATCAAAAGAAAGAAAATAAGCTGAAATTTTATGCTTGGTCCACCACAGAAAGAAAAAAAAAAACCTCAATATATTGGATCACAATACAAGAAACTAGTGTTTAATTAGAACAATCAATTTTTAAACTTAGGGAATAGGGATAGGGATCGATCTATTATATTTTTATATTTGACAAAATCAGTTGATCGGGCATTTTTTTTTTTTTTTGGGTGCAAACAAACTGTTTGAGCTAATTTTTAAGAAAACGTTTAACTAAGATTTGTATTATGTGTTTTGCACATTGCAGTTATTTAATTCATAACATTAAAATACCTAAATGAAAAAATGAGTAAAATAAAATTAATTTCAAATTCATAGAAATTTAAGTTGTAAAAATTAATAGGATGAACAAATTAAATGAAATGGATTTTCTAACAGCCAATTTAGTTTTACAATTTTGACAAAATTAAATGAAATGGTTTTTAGAAAAAGATTAATTAAAAGTTTGTAATATATAATTTACAAATATTGAAACGTCCCATCTGAACCAATAAATTTGACAGATACCTGTAATCATATATTTAACTAATGACTGAGATTTTTCAACCCATTAAAAATTACTTTCCACATGTGAGTAGTATTCAAAAACTTTTTCGTTACAAGCCCCCACTCATGTGGCATGTAGAACTCTTTAGGACCAATTGTTGTGACATATTTTTTATATATGGCCAAAATCTTCATCACAGGATTCTTTTGTTGGCCGAATATTATCAATGATAAATCTATATAAACTTAAAGAGGGGATAGTTTCCACTCTTTGTTTTTCAGCCTAAAATCACCTTCCAATTCTGTCTCTGTAATCTTGGCTCTTTTTATCCTCATTATCTCCGCCGCTGATTTATTTTGTTTTATTTTTTTATATCAAATTAATTAATTGCTTTGATTATCCATTACCCTTTTCATTATAAAACATTTTATCTTTTAATATTGATCTTCAAATCTCATACTTATTCCCTCAAATCTACCATCCTAATTTAGTTTAAATACAATATATTATTACTTATCATTTCCTAAGTAACCTAAATCATCCGTCCACATGTATACCCTAAATAATTACTACTTATATTTACCTATATATAGAATATGCTATATATTATATACCCTAATCATGCCATCGTACGTTAAATCATATCTATTTGTAAATGAATTCTGTTGGATGGTAAAAATACATCTAATAATGGTAATTTCAAAACAATCCTAATTATACTACAATTCTAATCATGGTAAACGAATTACACTACAATTCTATTTTACCAAAACTAATAATCTTATTTATATTAAGTTAATTATCGTAGATCACCCTGCATGGTATGATTATCCTTATCAATAATTCAAATATCAAATTAATTAATTATTACTTTGATTTTACATTTCCCTTTTCATTTTTAAACATTTTAACTTATAATATTCATCTTCACCGAATCTCGGATTCATTCCTGCAAATCTACAATCCACGTTTAGTTTGAACACAATATATTACTTCTTATCATTGCCTCATTAACCTAACTCATCCGTCCACATGTATACCCTAAAAATAATTACTACCTATGTTTAACTATATATAGAATATGCTATATTATATACCCTAATCATGCTATTGTACATTAAATCATATTTACTTGTAAACGAATTTTCTTGGAAATTAAAAATACATATAATCACGGTAATTTCAAAACAATCCTAATTATACTACAATCCCAATAATGGTAAACGAATTACACTACAATCCTAATTTACCAAAACTAATAATCTTATTTATATTAAGTTAGTTATCATAGATCACTCTCCATGGTATGATTATCCTTATCAGTAATTCAAATATCAAATTAATTAATTACTTTGATTTTACATTTCCCTTTTCATTTTTTAAACATTTTATCTTTTAATATTCATCTTCACTGAATCTCTGATTTATTCCCCCAAATCTACAATCCTAATTTAGTTTAAATACAATGTATTACTACTTATCATTGCCTACTTAACCTAAGTCACCCCTCCACGTGTATACCCTAAATAATTACTACTTATATTTAACGATATACAGAATATTTTATATTAGATACCCTAGTCATGCCATTGTTTGTTAAATCATATCTATTTCCAAAAAAACATATCACTACAAGAAAATGTACGATTGGCAAAGAAAAATTTCATTGCTAAACAGGTCAATCTGTGGCTAATGGACTGTTAGTAACAGAAATGTTCTGATGCTAAATTTCTTTATAATTCCATGGTGGCTAATTTAACCACAGATTTAGTTTTCCGTTACCAAATTGTAACAGAGAAAGTCGTTACTAAATTACCAACGGATAAAAGCGTTACTAATTAACAACAAACTTTTGTTACTAATTCCGTTATTAATTGTGGACTAGAATTTTAAAAGAAAATAGTTCCCCCTATTGCTCCTGTGAGGATCCGAACTCTAGTCTTGGTAGTTAACGAGTAAAGTCTTAACCACCAGGCTACTATATATCTTTGTTAATATGTTACTCTATAATTTATATGAAGTATGTTCTTGTAATTTTCCTCAATCATATTCGTTACTAATAGTAACAAATTGTTTTCGTTACTATTTAAAAACAGATTGGTAACAAAAACTAGCAACATAAGTGATTCTATTACTAATTTCATGGCTATACGTGTTCCGTTACTAATACGTTACTATTATGTTGCTAATAGTAACAAATTTTTTCCGTTACTATTCAGTAACGGATTAGTAACGAAAAAGTAGCAACAAAACGATTCCATTACTAATTCCGTGACAATTCGAGCTCTGTTATTATTCTGTTGCTAATAATAATGGAACTGGTTCTGTTATTAAAATTCTGTTGTTAATCTTGCATTTTCTAGCAGTGTATCTATTTGTAAACGAATTTTCTTGGATAGTAAAAATACATCTAATCATGTTAATTTCAAAACAATCCTAATTATACTACAATCCTAATCATGGTAAACAAATTACACTACAATCCTAATTTACCAAAACTAATAATCTTATTTATACTAAGTTAGTTATCAAAGATCACCCTACATGGTATGATTATCCTTATCAATAATTCAAATCCCTATTTTTAAAGCTACACTCCTAATTTAGCTTAAACACTATATTACCATTTATCCTAACTTAAATCATCCATCCATCCTTTGAAAGGAATTCCGAGCCGTTTATTTTCCTATGTTACATTAGTTTCATGATTCACCCATAGACCGAAGGCTCAAACTTTCTGCTAGGTATTTCAGCAAAGATCCCAAATCCATGAACTAGAGTAGATGATTTTCTTGATTCGACTAACGTCGGCTTCCTATATTTACTATTTTTTTCCCATTTTGTCTATGGCCAGACGAATTCACCCGAGATGTTGATCGATTCCTATTTCAAATGCAGTATGCAACGTATTTTGTGGGAAATATTTAACCAAATACATATTGATTCTTTTCATGCACTGACTAAAAAAATTATTCATTGCTTTTTACCACTTGATGTGACCTCTTTATTTGAGCTGAATTCTTTCGAGATCGGAAGAACATTGGGTGTATTGCCATTAATTGTACTGAACTCCTTTGCATTATCCACAAATCACGCTCCATTTCCACCCTCTGAACTTATCCCACTGGCACTCTCAGTCTTTTGACATTTGATTTTCACACTCCTTATTTGTTTTGTTACTACATTTCCACGCAAGACAAAAGAAACAGGAGAAAAAATAATAATGCCATGCCACGAAGTAATTGCACACTTCAGAGTTTTTGAACGGTTTGCTCCGCTTTTATATATTTTTTATATATATAAAAAACCTTTTTGTTACAAACCCCCTATCATGTGGCATGTAGAAGTCTTTAGGACCAATTGTTGTGGCATATTTTTTTATATAAATTTATCTTTATTTGTGGAGTCCTTATTCCATGACGATTCCTTATTAACACAAAGTGATCAGCATGCTGTAATAGCACAAAAGGTACTGATTATTGGGCATTAGTATGCAAATGGTACCTCCCTTTGCTTTTTTGTCAATTTCATGCACATCTTCATTTTTTCAATGCAAAAAAAAAATTTTATTTCAAGGATCATACAAAGGCCAAGCAAGGATTTCTTTTTCTTTTTTCTTTTTATCAATTTCATCTCTACCTTCATATTTCTTTTACATAATTCATCCTTGATATCTATTTACGTTTAATGTTCTTCATTTTTAGAAGGGCTTTTTTCTCCACACATAGTTCAAATTTTTTTTTAAAAAAAAAAACTGCAAATAGAATCCCAAAACAGTTTGCATTGTTGAAAACCAAATTAAAATAATTTTCATTTTTAAATAAATATTTTTTCAATAATACTAATTAATTTAGAATCTTGTTTGTGTTATTTTAAATACTTAACAGTGGATGGACAAAAATTCCCTTTTGAAAAATAAAGAAAATTGAGCACAATTGAGTACCACGGTTGAATTTCTGCAAAAAAAATAAAAAAATAAAAAACTTTAATAAATAAATAAAGGTAAGGATGAAATTGTCAAACAAATAAAGATATGGACCATTTATACAGTTACGTCCAAAATCAGGGATCTTTTGCATCAATTACCCAAAATTAAATTTCAAAATTTACCGGCTGTTTCTCATTTCATCTCCATGATAGTTCACTTTTCGGGCGCAATTGTCACTTCTAAAGAGTCTCACTTAATTTTTTCCACTCAAGGTTCGTTTGGCAATCGATTATAATTGGACTATAAGGAAGAAGCACAATTTATTATAGTGGTGTCAAGTCGTGGTTTTGTGCACACTATGTGGGTGTATTTTAACTATTAAGTTAATTAAGTTAGTACCTAGAAAATGTAGTGACCAAAATACAAATTTTGATAAATCTATGGACCTGCAAAGTATTTTCCCTCCACATGAGTCATGACAGAACAATAATAGATATGAAATTTAAAGGGCTGCAGCCTGCAGGCCTTGGGCTAAACTCCTCAATAACTACTACGCAACATCAGATGAATTTGTCCAAGCCAGCCCACTATGTTCCAAGGACTCATAGTTTTAGTGAGGTTTTCTAATGGTTTTAATGAGGTAATCGATTCTATTATTTATTTTTATTTATTTATAATTAATTTCATTATATGAAGTCGAAATGAATATTTGAAGTAGTATGAAGTCGTTCATACTACTGCTAGTTTACCTCTCAATTTATTTATTTATGTCAAAATCATCTTACTAATTTGATTTATCTTCAAAGCCCATGATATTAATTAATATATTGCTCTGATCAAGGCATCTCATTATCATTTTTCTTTTGAAGAAATATTTATTATTGTGTTATTATTACCATTATTAAATTTGGTAGGCATGAGAGATCAAATAATTGACTTAGTGGTCAAAGGTTCAACTTCGTACTAAGAGTTTTTGAATTCGAATCCCACGTGTCCCTCCCCTCTACTATGTTTGTATATATATAAAAAGAAAAGTTTGGCAGACATGACTTTTTTTTTAAAGGAGACATGAGCTAAGTAGTTAATTACCCTAAAATTAGCTATTTCATTCCTTAACTTACATGGCATGGCATTGACTATATATAACTAGTTAACTAACTATACGATTCACGTTCTCATTCAATTTCTCATTTAAAAAAGGTTGACAAATAAGGTTGCTTGCAAGGATTGAAGATCTCACATTCCAACTTTACAACCCGTGACTCTTTTTTAAATTCATTTAAAAAACTTATTGATTAGGGTCTATGATGTAACAAGACTATATTTCAAAGTGTTTGGCTAGGATATAGATTATAATCTGGATTATAATCTACGACATGACATCATTTTATTAGTTGTTTTCTGTAAAAAGTCAACAATTACGGCTTGACTTTTACTTTTTGATTTTTGAAAAAAGTGAAACCAATAAAATGATGTCGTGTGACAGATTATAATATAGATGAGTTGCCGAACACATTGGAATTATAATTACAAGTTTGAAATTATTCACTATGTTTGTCAATCGGTTATGTCATACCATATTATCAATTACATTTAATTATAAGTGATGATATGTGGCATTGTTTTATTCACATTCACATAACTAATATGACAACACCCAACGCCTTGGGATCATTACGTCTCAGGTTCAACTCCCACTAAGGCACCAACCATTGGTTGTGTGAGTTTTTCCAACATTTATGTTAATTTGAATTATTTCTAATTCTATATAGATTTCTACTAAAGTTTGTATAAAATCTCTATAACTCATTTACCTTAGTATTATATAAATTTTAAAAAGGTATAATAATGTGAATGACACACTCTTTTAAATTACCACGAACATGCACTTAATAATTACTAGATGATTTGTGTGATATAAGGTATAGATTAAGAATAAGTGATACATTTACTCTCAAACCTTGGCTTCTTCTTTTTTCTATTTCTTTTCTTTTTCTTTTCTGGGGACGGGGGTGGGGTTGTTGTGGATTATCCAATTACCCTACGATAATAAATAAATTAATTCCTTAAAAAAAGATAAATTATTATTATTGAATTGACTTGTTGGACTAGGGGCCAGCAGTGTTCGTGGTGTTAAAAGCGTGGCCACCTCTAAAGTGAAAAAGTTGCTTTTAGGTAAATTACAATGTACATCGACAATTAGAAAAATAAAGATAGAGATGATTGAAATATAATAACTTGAAATCGAGGGTGTAAAAAAGGAATTAATATTAAAATATTAATAGACATCATCATCGATTTTTCATTTGTCAAGAAATATTTTCTTAACACTATTACATTGGAGATACCCTTAGAACACTTGCATAAAGAAACAATAGTAAAAGTTATCTCACACATAATAGTCTTAAAAATAAAAAAGGGGGTGTCTCAGAGTGTCTGACAAGTGAAAACAAGACGAGTGGAATTGGAAAAAATAATAATAAGACAAGTGGATATATATATATATATATTGTTTAAGTTGAACAAAAATCATTTTCACATTTCTCTAGATTTTTTTTAATTACAATATATATATATATTGTTTAAGTGGATATATATATATATATATTGTTTAAGTTGAACAAAAATCATTTTCACATTTCTCTAGATTTTTTTAATTACAAATCTATTTATATATTAATTAAATAAAAGGTGATGCGATGCAGTTTAACTACAATTTTCTGCCCAAGATACTTTAAGTGGAGGCTTTTTGGTCATTTTGATTCTTTTTTTGGTAACCAGTGCGGTTACTTTAATGTTTATCCTTTTTATTTTTTTGTTTTTTATTTTTTGTTTTTATCTGAATATTCTTGAGAAATTTTATTTTGACTACGTAGGCATATTATTACTCATGAGTGTATTACGTAGCACACATCCAGACTATAAATGTGGAGGTGTTTGTATTTTGATATTTGACACATATACACGCAGACATAATAACACACTTGTGTATAAGCAAAATAAAATTCCTAGAATATATTCTCTTAGCCTTTCTCTCTCATAGAAGTATCCTCATAAGTATACCATTAGTGAAATTGATAATGAAGGGTCTTTATTCGATTTTGGTCAAGTAATTTAATCCATCTTGCAAGGCGTGTTACATGACCAATTTAATAATCTATAGAGCCAAAAGGGGAAAATGAAGGTAAAAGAAGAGGGAAGAGCGGTTCATCATAGGACAAATTGCAGTCAAGGTCACTAATCTATGCATTTATTAACATTTTCATTTCCCCCCACATCTATATATATATATATATATACACACACATTTCCCCCCAGCATCTATATATATATATATAATAAGAAAATGGTAACTTTTCCCGCTCTTTTTCTGGCTCTCTAAAATTTCTGGCTCTATAAGGTTTATAACTCTATAAGATTTTTCGTGATATTATTTAACTCTTTTTTTGTATTTTTGTTTTTATCTTTTTTTTTTGAGATTGTTATACTAATTTTTTAAATAATATTTACTTTTTCTTTTATTAACCCATATTTGATCCTCAATTCACGGTGATTTCTTTAGCAAAATATTTTAAATTAGGGATCTGTCACTTATCAAATTGAACACGAAATTAATTGTGAGTTTTATTTCAAAAAAACACATAATAATTTTTATGATTCGAAAACTCAAATCGAAAACTTAAGTATAGCACGTCTCTAAACTAATAAATTTCTAAAAATATGTAATATTAATTTTAAATTTCAGTTTTTAATAATATTTTAAGAAATTTTTATATGGTTATTGTAGTGCAATAATTAATTAATTTTTTTAAAAAATATAGTACTCTAATTTATGGAGTCTATAACTAAATTGAAACTTTTTGATAATTTAAGTCTTACCGTATTTAGAGTTTGATTATTTATCTGAGAGACGGACCGAATATTGATACGGTTATACTGTAGTAGTTGTTCAATAATTTTTATTAAATATTTTATTTTTATTGAATCACCTCGATTAATTTTTATTTATATATGTATAATTAACTGGTGCTGTAATTTAAACAAGTGCTATTGGAGTTATGTTTCTCACATTCTAGACAGGAGGTCCTGGATTGAAACACATCTGCCCACCCCTCCCATCCCCTCCCCTTTCCTCCCCTATGCCCACTGTATCAAAAAAAAAAGAAGAATTAACTAATCTAAAATGTGTTATTGACAAATAAATTCAAATATAATATAATGGTTATAAAAACTTATACTTCATAATATTAATATGACTTAATTGACTAATATTAGTTCCCCTCCCGCTCCCTATACGCACTGTATAAAAAAAATTAACTGGTACAAAAAGTGTTACCGACAAATAAATAAATATAAATATGACAGAATAATTATAAAAACTTATATATCATAATGTTAACATATGACTCAAGTGACTATATTAATAATTTATTAGATTTTCGTAAAAAAATTTATTGACATTTGTTATTAGAGTAATTTTAAGTAGACATGTTTATCTGATATAAATAACCGATATTTATTAATTGGAAAATGTGAATTGGTTTTTTATATGCAAGTAGTGAATTTGAAGGTACATGTCATTAAATACATGATTGGCAGCTATACATGTCACTTTTTCATACCAGATAAATATATCTCTCTAAAATCACTATTGTATTATTACTTTTAGATCCGTATAAACGGGTGAAAATTCTAGTTTAAATCTAAATGAACAATTAATTCCCCAATCTTCGTATTATTAGCACTTTTATTCAAACACATATAGTATTTTATAAATATTGGGTCATTTTGAAAACCATTAAAATAGAGTCCTATAATAAATGAAATTAAATTTGAAATTTATGTCGTTTAAATAAATTTTCTATAGAAACAGATCAATATCTGAGTTTAGAGTCTGACCACCAATTACAGTACACAGATAACGTGACCCCCTGTAATTAGAGATCGGAAGAGCACAAACTCAGAGCCCGATCTTTTTCTATAGTGAGACCGGTCATTTAAAAGTAGTGTGTACAATGAGAATGCCATGTCCTATTGTATGAAAATACCATGTGCTCAAACGAATTTAAAAAAGCATCAATGCCATGTTCGTTGACGTATTCATCATTCAATTTCGCGTTTAAAAAGGTTGACAAATAAGGTTGCTTGCAAGGATTGAAAATCTCATATTCCAACTTTGCAACCCCCCGACTCTTTTTCAAATTCATTCATTTGAGCATATAGAGTAATAAGATTCTACTAGCTAGTAGTTGTATAAAATAATATGACATAATAATTCAACTAAATTATTATAGCTATAACAAAGTGGTATATGTAGCAATTTTCTAGGGAAATAAAGGTGAGTTGACATTATGTGATTGAAAGTCTGATTCTAAACTCAAAGCTCTATCTACTTCAATAGCATGACTCGAAATATATATTCATTTTATCAAGCAAGTCTTGTGAGCAATGACAAACAACATGTTGAATAATGAAGGTGGGATATGACGCCCATGCACAGGAATTATGGAAAATATATAGAATCTTTGACAGATCATGACATAAAGAGGGAGTTAGGTACAATTTTGGGTGATATTCCATTCATGGATGGACGATGACACGTGAGGTCTCCCCTTGCACTTTAAAATAAGAGTAATGCTATCTAATATTATTAGTGCTTGATATTATATTAAGGTAATATTAAATGATAAGTTAAATTAAGTGATTAATTTATTTATTTATTTAATTTCACTTTTCATTTAATGACACATTGAATGTCATCTAAACTAGTGTCAAAAATTACTAGCGCTAAATAACATTATTTTTAAAATAATTGTCAATTTATCGATTTGGGTCCCATGATGTAACAAGACTGTTATTTCATTATTATTACATGTTTGAAATTGTTCACTATGTTTGTCAGTCAGCTATGACATATCCTATTATCAATTACATTAATTATAAGTGAATGTTATATGTAGTATTGTTTTATTTACATAACTAATACAATGACTTCACCGCTACGGGATCCTTACTGTTTCAGGTTCAACTCTCACCATCCGTTAATTGTATGGGTTTTTCTAACATTTATGTTGATTTGTATTATTTCTCTGCATTTGGCTTTATTTGGATGTGATTTTAAAGATTCGTACTAAAGTTATAAAATCTTTATAACTCATTTTACCTCATTATTATAAATTTTTATCACCCCATAATAAATAAATAAATAAATTGAATTGAATTGATCGTTGAACTTTGACTGCAGGCTAGTTTTCGTGGTATAGAAATGCCTAGCCACTTTTGGAATGAAAAGGTTGCTTTTTAGGTAATTTTTATATTAGGAGATTATTAAAAGAATATATTAAATTAAACTTTCGTAACTTCTCATCGTCTCATAAAATAGACAATATAATATCTATTATGTGTGTGTAAATAAAATAGGCATTATAATAAAAAGACTTCTCCCATCTAACAATGTACATCGACACTTAAAAAAATAAAGATAGAGATAATAATCCAAAAATATTAATTGAAATAAAAAGTGTAAAAAATTAATAACATTAGTAAACAACATCATCAATTTTTTGTCATTTGTCAAGAAATATTTTCTTGGAGATATACATTCTAAAAAAAAGGCAAATATGAAATACAGGAAAAAATTTCAGTACTTATAAAAAATGGGGGGGGGGGGAGACAAGTGGATATATAGTTTCAATGAAAAAATAAACTTGGCCTTGTATATCTAATTGTCACTGCCGCGTTTACTTAAAATCTACCTGAAGTTCTTCTATTCATCAGTGCCATTAAATGCATAGGCATAGCCCGTACGTATTATAATAAGCAACGTTTAGGTGTTAAAAATGGTTTTTCAATTTTTTATTTTTAGAATAAATATAAAACTATTAGTTAATTGAAATTAATGTATATCAATTATGTAGAAAGACATAAATTGTAAATACATACATTTAATAAATAATTTTTACTTCAATTTTACAACACCATATTTGTATTCTTCTCACATAAGTCCTCATTTTTTATTATACACTCACAGCAAATGGAATCCTCATTTTTTTTTTTTTATAGTAGGCCGTTCCTGATATTATAGAAGCTCTAAGTGACTTTTGCATTAAAAATCCTCTAACAACACATAACACTGAATTTCGCGTCTTATTAATTCTTTTAGAAGAAATTTAAATAAGCTTTCAACTCCATTTTTCAATGGCCATAAGCAATTGTCTAAAAGGTCTAGCCCAGGCATACTATTGGTAATAGTTTTTAATCTTATTTTCACATTAATTAATAAAAGTTCAATTAATATTAACTAAAGAAAGTAAACTATAAATTGAGACGGATGAAAAAAAATAGTATATTATTTTTCATGGGACAGAGAAAGTAAAAAATAACCCCCGCTCCCCATATACATGGTTCGGTTATGAATAAGGTCAGGTTTCGTTACAGAGCTCGGTTTTCAATCAATGCCTCACCTGGCACATGTGACTCGGCCCTAATTTTTTAGAGTTGACCCCTGTATGCATATCTTTCCGTGTTGGCACATGTCAGCCTACTCTCACATTGTGAAAAAAAACATTTCCCTATATATTTTGTTAGTTTTTGGCTCGTGCTTATCAAATTGAAATGCTGAAGATTAACATGAGCTCTCAGGTTACTGATATCCAAATCCAAGTAAAGAATCATCTATATCTACATGTATAATCATAGAATAGTTTTTCCCACTCTTGCTCTAGCATCATAAGTTTCTGCTGACATTATCTATGATGTCACTTGATATATACATATATATTTATCTTTTTTTTTAGCCAAAACTCTTTTCAGGATTTATTTGATTTCCCTCTCACTAATTTTACTTATTGTTTAAGATTTATTCTTTCTTATATATTTTTTATTTTCTTGCGTGCTGTCTATCATCTCCCTTTTTTCTCTCTCTAGATTTTTTTTTCTCTCCCCAACCTTTTCATTTCTCATCTAATTTTCCTTCTCCATCTAGAAATTTCCTACGTGCTATATCCCTCTCTCTTTTCTCTCTCTAGAGTTTTTTTTCACTCCCTACCTTTCCTAATCTTCTTATGCAAATTTGGGATGAAATCAACATCTCTATTCCTTAATATATTTCTTTCTCTTTTATTTACTCATTGTCTATTTATCTTTCCTTATTTTCTACCATATTGTAAATAAAATTTGGAATCACATCATTATCCTCCATTAATTTGTTTGTTTACCATGTTAAATGTTGAAACCAAAAAAATATCTTTTATTTATTGATTAAGCAAATCTCTATTATTTCTTATCTTTTTATTTTTTTTAATTTTTATAGTTTGATTAATGTTTTTATAATTTACTAATCTAATCTCTTGTGTTTTAATCTTTCATATTCTAGCTTCGCCCATGTTATACAGTGGAATAACATATCGAAATGTCATTATTATTTATAGTATGGCGGGTAACTATTGCATTTTGTCCCTTGAAGAAAATTTTGACAATAATATTTTTTTAACATTTTTTCTATTTCAGTTTCATTTGTTAATATAAAAGTATTTGGATATATGTATATCTGTACTTCATTATCATTTGTTCTTTTACATCAATATTTTTAAATGTTTATATTATATTTACCTATATTTAAACATTAAACAAATAATTTTCTTCATATTAGTATAGTATTGACTTTAATATATATCTAATTTTGTTTAACTCATTTAATTTAATGATATGACTTTTGTCATAAAAAACAAGTTTAACTTTAAGAAATCTATTTGTTTAATGAATATAGCTAGGGACGGAGGTAGGGAGTAGCCATGCTTCCCTAACCACTCCCATTTTTGGATAAATCATTTTATATCTCTTTGAGAAAATTGGGACTTTTTTTTTTTTAGTATTTCGGTGTTTCGGTTAGAAGTCGTCAACTTTCTACTGCCCCTTCTTTTATGTTCTAGCTTCACCCTGTTATATAGTGGAATAACCTATCAAAATGTCATTATTATTTATAGTATGATGGGTTAATATTGCATTTTGATCCGTGTAGAAAATTTTGACAATAATTTTTTTTTTCTTTTTTTCATTTTTTTCTTTTGCCTGCTTCGTTTTCATTTGGTAATGTAAAAGTATTTAAATATATGTATAGGTGTACTTTATTATCATTTGTTCGTACGTATAATCTTCACCAATTAAGGCTACTTACAATATTAAATAGATTATATATTAAGTAGATTATATATACGTATTTTAAATATCATCTCAATTATTCTCATTCGATGATTTAATCTCAATTCAAGGTAAATTATCTTTTTAGTTTGAAGTAAATTTCTGCTTTTATTCCATTGATTTAATAGTGATTGTTATTAATTAAGTGGGTATTAGTGTTTTATTTGTGTTAATTACTTTATCCAGTAGATGTGTATTTGTGAGGGAGTATTTGAATTAATTTTTTTAATATAATATATAATGAATATTGTGTTGTATTTTGCAACTATTTATAGTTATTATTTTTATTATTTTTTTTCCAAAATGCAATATATGTGTTCTATGGGGATTGTAAATATTTTATTCATGTTATTAACAATGTAAATATTTTGAATGTTTTTAATTATTAATGAAAATAATAGTGATTGTCATCAATATTTTATATGTTTTAAGTACTTCCTGTTTTATTTTTTTATTACTTATTTGTTTCCGTGCAATGCACGGGTGAAAAATCTAGGTTTACTTTAAGAAGAGCATTATCTTACATATCTTAAAATGTTAATATATAATGTGTGGTGAAGTTCATGCTTTTAAGTATAAGGTATACGTCATTTTTATACTTCATTTTGTGAAAATGATTCGAGGACCGCCCAAGCACCTTAGGTATAAGAATTTTTTTTACGTGTCACATTTATCAAAATGAAAATTTTCTTAAGTCTAACTCGTGTCAACAAAAATTTCCAGATCCTTACCTGAGTAGATGCTTTGTTCTCACAACTGCACACAAAGACACGAGAATCTTTGTTAAAGAAGTCTCGTCTTTATGAAGTGATTATTAACTGTCTTAAAAGTTCTTTAAAATGGAAACACTTTTGCAAATTTATTCAGGTAAGTTTGAAAATCACGACAAGTTTCGGTTTCTTTTTGGAAGTCCACCAACCACTACTATTTAGGTTTTCAACGTAAACAATTGATTCTTTGAAATTTAAGTCTGATCATAGAATTAAACAACCTAATGTAATTAAGAAAGTATTGGAAAAGGGTATTTATAAACAGTAACAAGAGCTATATATAACTGTCAAAGCAACGGCATAAAGGAATCCAGGGCTAATTGTTACGCTAAGATTACTTTAGAAGCTAAACGCACAATGAACGATTACTAGAGCCTATGCTATATTCACGATTAAGCTATACGCGCTAACAGAAACCCATTCCCATAAATACCCCACCATAGTCAAGATTAACAATGTGTTTGGCAAAATAGTTGTTTATAAATTGATTTATAAACAACTATGTAACATCATTTTATTGGTTGTTTTTTAAAAAAAGTCAAAAACTATGACTTGACTTTTACTTTTTGACTTTTTGAAAAAAGTAAAACTAATAAAATAATGTCGTGTGGTCGATTATAATCAAAGTTGATTATAAACAACCTAGCCAAACACTTTCTAAATTTTCACTGTTCACTTCACTCAAGAACAAACACAAACTTCATTTTTCTCAATTCTCTAAAAATCATTTTTCTTGTGATTCAATCTATAATTGAATCAGTCTTTTCAACATTTGGTTTTCAACTAATATTCTTGTAAAAATCTTTTCACATTTCTCTAGAATATTTTTTAATTACACAATTTTAAAAAAAAATTACTTTTCACGAAATTGTTTCTTAAAAAATCAAAACTATACACCATTTTATATTCTCGAGTCTCGACCCATTTCATTATCACAAGACATTGTACCTTTTTTTCCCTTCTAGAATGTACGACACAGAATCAATTCCACAACTTATATGTTCCTTTTTTTACCCCATCATCTCACTTTTAAATTAATGGATAATAATTGTCCCTCCTTATTCTTGTGTTATTATTCTAGCATTCATTCTGATCAAGTGGTTTAATCCATCTTGCGAGGCGTGTTACACGAGCAATTTAACAATCTACAGAGCCCAGTAGGGGAAAGAGAAGGTAAAAGAAGAAGGAAAGAGAGGTTGTTCATAGGGTAAATTGCAATAAAGTTCATTAATCTTTGGAATTATTTACACTTTCATCCTCCAACATTTTAAACTAAACGAACAAGTCCCCAATCTTTACATTAATTAGCATTTTAATCCAAAATATATTATTATTATTATTATTTCTAAAGGAAGAAAAAAAACATTTTTGGAGGGAAAATTGTGGTATAGTTGTGTCGCAAACTAATTTCCCATTAAGAATATATATATATATATAGATGCCACAGCCTAATTATTCTTTCTCCTTTTGTAAAGCTGTAATCTCTCTCTTAATAACTATTTAACCCATCTTTAACAGGGGTTAGATACCCCACTAAAGAAGATCAACAAAATCACACTCTAAAAAGAAGGCAAAAGAAGAGAGGAAAGAGAGGTTATTCATAGGGTAAATTGTAGTGAAGTCATTAATCTTTGCATTTATTTACACTTTCGTTCTCCAACATTTAAATCTGAATGAACAAGTCCCAATTTTTGTACTATTAATTAATAGTTTTATTTAAATGCATATATTTAATTATTAAAATCCTAGAGACTTTTTGAAAACCACTAAAATAAAATCTTATTATAAATGGAATTAAATTTGAAATTCATGCCATTTAAAAGTAGTGTGTACAATGAGAAAATAGTCATGTGAAACTTAAAATTTATTAATATGCACATGTGTCACTTTTTGTATACATATGTCATTTTTCTGTACTCTCATGTGAATTTAAAATTCAGTTTTAATTATAATAGTACTTCATTCAAATAGTTATTAAAAAGAATTTAACAAAGGCTTGGATTTGTTTGACAAAAATTATTATTATCTTCATAATGTGGCCATAGTTGGAATAACTTGAAACTTATCAAGCGCCTACTGTTGGTTTATTATAGCACAAGTAGCTGACTCTACTTGTAAAAACTACCAATAAAAAATGAATAACTGCTCCCTTATTGGTGAGATCTGTTGTCAGCTTGCAGGGCTGCCTCTACATTAACCATTGGAGCCATACGAATATCAACAACTGCCATAAAGCGAGATTCTGGATAAACCTCTTTGATATTGACATGTTGTTTACCTTTCAAGTATCATATTGCTTTGGATAAATTTCACGAAAGGTCCCAAGCTTTTTGTAAAATGTAGCAAATTTGTCCTAGTCATTATTGACATATTCCATCCAATTTTTTGTAGATGCCAAGAAATTTGCAATTTTACCCTCATATGTCATTATCATTATTACTACTTCCGTTCCATAAAGATAGTCCACTATTCTATTTTTTTCCGTCCTAAAAAGATAGTCCACTTACTATATTGAATATGTATTTAATGTTTTATTTCCATATGTGTCTCTAATTAATTATTGTTATTCGACTACCTATACATTATAAATATTTCAAACAATTAATGACACAATGATATATGTAGAAAAATAAAATAAAATTAAATATTCTAACCACATTACTTACTAATCCTTAATCTATGTAAAAATACATATTGAACTATTTTTGTGAGACGGAAGTAATATTATTATTTTGAAAGGACTCATATGTCATTATCAATTTAATTAAGAGAATGAATATAGAAAGAGTTTAATTTTGCAAAGGATGGGGAGTTCTTGTAAAATTTACCCTACTTCATATTATTAATATAATATGAATTCTCATCCATGCATTGTATGAGATTTAAAAGTAATAATAATAATAGTAATTTTAGGAAAGACATACTTATCTGACATGAAAAGTGACATATTTAGTTGTCAACTATGTATTTGATGATCGTATGCCCTCAAATTTACTACTTGCATTTAAACAACCAATTTACATTTACCAAGTAACAAATATTAGTTATTTATATCAGATAAACATGTCTACTTAGAATTACTCTAATAACAAATGTCAATAAATTTTTTTACAAAAATTTAACAAATTATTAATATAGCCAGTTGAGTTATATATTAACATTATGAGATATAAGTTTTTATAACTATTCTATCATATTTAGATTTATTTATTAGTCGATAATACTTTTTGTACCAGTTAATTTCTTTTTTCATACAGTGCGTATAGGGGTGTGGGAGGGGAATTAATATCAATTATTTATGTCAAATAAATATTTCTCCATATAATTACTCTAATAATAGATGCCGATGAATTTTTATACAAAAATTTAATATAAATTATTAATACAGCCAGTTAAGTCTTATTAATATTATGAAATATAAGTTTTTATAATCATTCTATTATATTTGAATTTATTTATCAGTAAGATTTTTTGTACCAGTTATTTTTTTTATACAGTGGGTATAGAGGAGGGGAGGGGCGGGTGTGTTTCAATCCAAATCCAGGACCTCCTGTTTAGAATGTGAGAAACATAGCTGCCATAGCACTTGTTTGAGTTACATCACCAGTTAATTATACAGATATAAATAAAAATTAATTGAGGTGATTCAATCAAAATAAAATGTTTAATAAAAATTATTGAACAACTATTACAGTACAACCATATCAATATTCGGTCCATCTCTCAAATAAATAATTTAACTCTAAATACAGTAAGACTTAAATTATCAAAAAGTTTCAATTTAATTATAAAATCGACAAATTAATATTATAATTTTTAAAAAAATCAATTGATTATTGTACTATAATAACCATATAAAAATTTCGTAAAAAATTATTAAAAATTGAAATTTACAATTAATGTTACAAATTTTTAGAAATGTATTAGTTTAGAGACGTGCTATACTTGAACTTTCGAATCATAAAAATTACTATATGTTTTTTTAAATAGAACTCTCAATTAATTTCGTATTCGATTTGATAAGTAACAGATCTCTAATTCAAAATTTTGGCTAAAGAAACCACCGTGAATTGATGATCAAATATATGGGCTAATAAAGGAAAAAGTGAATATGATTTAAAAAATTAGTATAACAATCTAAAAAAGATAAAAACAAAAATACAAAAAAAGAATTAAATGATATCACTAAAAATCTTATAGAGTTAGAAACTTTATAGAGCCAGAAATTTTAAAGAGACAGGAAAAAAACGAGAAAAGCCATCATTCTCTTATTATATAAGATATAAATAATGTATATTATCCCAAAATTTCCACCCCGCATTATATATATGTATATATGTATATATATAAATATATAATTTGACTACACTCAGAATTGATTCCCTATAAAGTAAACCCGTACTTACTTTCTTCAATAAAATAAACATTACCATAGAAAAGGGAACTTCAAATAGACCATGCTTAGTAAAAATAAGTTTAGGAAGTATCAGCCAACAAGAGGGCCACCATGAAAATGACTTTTTTTTTCTTTTTTTTTTTTTTAAAGCTAACATGATTTTTAATTTAAGCTCATTGTCAGTCACATATTTATCCATATAAATAATTTTACATGTTAATTTTTAATATTTTTTGTCCAATACATGAATTCTTTTACTATAATATATAGATTGATGAAAATGTGTCTTATTCTTACGATTAGTGGTACAAAATGTAAGTGTCAATTGGATTGGATTGGATAGAGCCCTAATGTGTTCCTAAAGATAGAGAGGTGGGGTACAGTTGTGACTTTTCTTTTTAGTTACAATCCAATTACGATTGTATCGATAGACTGACACTTAAATTCGACTGCTTTCACATTAATGCAGTGTTCAAATTCGGTTAGAGAAAAGAACATTTAATAGAGGAAATTTGCCAAAATATTCCTCAACCTTTAATTTGCACTTCGCATTTGGTCCTTACATTTTGTTATCATATACATTCTTGCCTTAGGGTATTAAGTCCTCTATTGGAACTTTTTTCTCTGAAAACATAAACATGCACTTGTAACTGTAAGAGAGAAATGATATTTGTACATACAAAGTGTACAACTTTTGTACACAGCCCCTTTATATTTACTTAAATATTCTTTATTCCATTATCTTTGAAAACATAACTTTTAAGGGTGTAAGTAAATTCATAGACTTGTGTACAAAAATTGTATATTTTATGTGTACAAATAGCACTTCTCGTCACTGTAATAAGGAGAACTTACAGTTGGCTTTGTAATCATTCAATAAATGTTAAAAAAACAAATGCTAATCTTTTATTTAGTATTTAATATATGCTAATTAGAGTCTCTTTGTGGTTTGAATAAGTGTTGCTCCAATTAGGTACTCATGTTCTTAGTAGAAAGTCTTGAATTCAAATCACACGTACTCTTTCCCTATTTCCCGTTGTATTAATTAAAAAAAAAAGATTAAAGTCCCTTTGATAGAGTTGTTGTGGACATATAGAAGAGATTTAAAACTTTTTAATAAGCGATGTTTCTAAAAACCTATTAATTGTTTGGTTGTCAATTCTAAAAGTGTGGTTAACATTAAATTGAATGTTTATTAGTAATAACATTAAACATATAAGTGGCTTTTTTTTAAAGATCACAAATGATAGTTTAAGTGTTAAAGAGTATTTATCAAGATGAGATGTTGGGTTTGAGTCTACACCTTCTCTGTATATTTGATAAACACATAGATTAGGAACATTTGTTCTATGAGACAAAGATTATGATCACTTTGCTAATTAAGAAAAAGTTCAAGGATCATTTATGCCAAATTTCCAAAGGCAACTTGTGCGCTTATTCTCCACCATCCTTCTAGATGGTCAAATGCGGCTCTATCATTAATTATACTATTTGGACTCTAGAAGTGTACCATACATATATATATATATATATATTGATAGTAGCATTTGAACAATATGCCACATCAGATTCTTACCTCTTTATTTATTTATTTTTTCCTTTAAGTATTAGCAACGCTTTTATCTTGTTCCACATCCCAAGCAATTTATATCGGGGCATAAGACATATATCGGGGCATGTTTGGTGTTGTTGGAAACGGGATTCTTCTTTAATCAAATAAAATTTGAACGAAAAAGACTCGTTACCTCTATTAGTTCTTATTTGGGGCAAACAAGCAAGTGTTATGTGCCTATTATTGTATATAAGTTGAATCGAATATGCTATTGCCTTCAAACTATTACCATGTCTTTTTTTTTTTTTTTAATCCTTATTCAGATATAGTGTTAAATTATTATAACTTTCTAAAAATGAGTAGTAATCTGTAGTTAAAAAAAATCAATACGATCAATGGTACCAAACTAGTAGTATTTAACTTATACAAGTATCTTGCATTACTCACTTTTAGCCAAAGGGGGAACTTTCATTCTCACCCAACTTGCATGGTGGTGGGAAATGAATAGAAATCCATCGGATATGTAAGAACCTAAGTTGAGGGAATCATTGTCAATCATGGGGCCAAGACACAGCACCCCGCGGGATTCATGAGACATAAAAATTGACTCTTTAAGAAAAATATAACGTCTTGTTCTGCCATTTTGATGCAAGATATTTGTCTATAGAGGGAGACTAAGCTATTATTTTGTCGCATTTTTCCGTTACTTCATTACATATATTGATCGATGTAAAGAAGCCATGGCTATTATTATATATTTGTCGATAGAGGGAGACTAAGCTATTAATCATTTTTCCGTTGGATGAATGAATTCTTAATGTGAATCGGGTTGGGAACTTGAATTTAAGCGAAAAGGGGGGGGGCCTTATTTTTTATTTTCTTGAGAGATTTTTTTGACAGTAATGGCGGCAAATGCTGGCTGGGATGATATGGCAACGCCGCGGTCCCTAAGCCGGGGATCCGGCAGCCGGAGGCTCAGTTTTGCGTCACTTAGTTCGAGGAGTTGGGCTTCCGCCAGTGTAAGAGAGGTTTTTACGGCGGCGGGACAGGATGCTTTTCACAGAAGTGGGAGAGAGTACGATGATCAAGAGGAGCTTATGTGGGCTGCCATTGAGAGGCTGCCGACGTATGATCGTGTCCGAAAAGGGATTCTTAAACAGGTTTTGGATGATGGGAAAGTTGTTACAGAGGAGGTTGATGTTGCCAATCTTGGAAATCAGGACAAAAAGTTGCTGCGGGAAAACATTCTTAAAGTTGTGGAAGAGGATAATGAGAGGTTCCTTCAGAGATTTAGGGATAGGACTGATAGGTGAGACAGAAACAGTTTACTTCGCAAATTAATGATTATTCATTCAGTCAGTTTGTTCTTGTCATTATTCGTAATTGTGCATCATGATGTGATGATTCCTGAATTACTGTTATCTGAGTTGGATCTTGAGATTCTTTCTTTTGTTAATTATTAGGGTGGGAATTGATATTCCCAAAATTGAAGTTCGTTTTGAGCATTTGTCCATTGAAGGAGATACACACGTCGGATCAAGAGCGCTTCCCACTCTGTGGAATACTACTTTGAATACTATAGAGGTAATTTTCAGCTAATTTTGAACTAGTTATGTCCTTATCGAGAATTGGGGTTGAATTTCATCAATTGCATAAGCTGCTCTTTTTTTTTTTTTTTGGGATTATTAAGATTCAATGTTGTATCGATTTTCATTCAACTTTCAGCCGAAGGTAATGAATTTGCTGTAATTCATCTTTATTCTTGATCTCTTTCTTCTGCAGGGTGTTCTTGAAAAGGTGAAGATTCTCCCTTCTACAAAACGGGCTGTCAAGATACTTCGTGATGCCAGTGGAATCGTAAAACCGTCAAGGTTTGTTAGTGAATGTCAAATGATATAGATGCTAGGCTAAGTAAAACATTTGAATTGTCATATTTAATCCCATTCCTCTCTGTCTCTGTGTGTGTGTGTGTGAGAACACTGTTTTTGCAGTCTAGAAAGTAGGACAGAAGTTAAAAGAAAAAAATTCAATGCAAGATCTTGTGATACAGCTTTATATTTAAGTTTTTCATATGTAGCCTGGAGTTCGATGAGTTTTTAGTGATGTGAAGTCACGTGCATAACGACATAGCCAATTGAATTGTTTGATCAACTTCATCTCATGTTTTATGCTGTTTAGGATGACGCTCCTTCTTGGGCCTCCGGGCTCTGGGAAAACAACATTGCTGAAGGCACTTGCTGGAGAACTGGAAAAGGATCTCAGGGTGTGTGGTCCTTAATCATATTATCATGTATGGCATGCAATACTCACGGGAGAGCTTAAATTCACTGTTTCCTATAAATTCTAATGGCAGGTTTCAGGAAAAATCACGTATTGTGGTCATGAGATGTCAGAGTTCATTCCCCAGAGAACCTGTTCTTACATCAGCCAGCATGACCTTCACCATGGAGAGATGACTGTCCGAGAAACCTTGAATTTTTCTGGGCGCTGCCTGGGAGTTGGAACCAGATATGACCTCCTTGTAGAATTGTCACGAAGGGAGAAAAATGCTGGAGTTAAACCTGATCCTGAAATAGATGCATTTATGAAAGCCACAGCAATGGCAGGCCAAGAATCTAGTTTAGTCACGGATTATGTTCTAAAGGTCTCTTTGCTCATAGTGTTCAAAGATGAAAAAACATTTTTGTTTTTCAAACTAGGAAAAAGAAAAGAAGATTTATTTCAAACTAATGATTGATACGTCAAAATCGCAGATACTTGGTTTAGACATATGCGCTGATATAATGGTGGGTGATGAGATGAGAAGGGGCATATCTGGTGGACAGAAGAAGAGGCTCACAACAGGTATATGAGCAGAGTTAACTGATTCTTGAAAGTCCGTCATTTCACTTAAAGATAACTATTTTTGATCATGTTTCCGCTTCAGAAAGTTTATTTCCTTCTTATATTTGGGTCAACTGCAGGAGAAATGTTGGTTGGGCCAGCAAAAGTTTTCTACATGGATGAAATCTCAACTGGTCTTGACAGTTCCACCACATTTCAAATTGTTAAGTATATGAGACAGATGGTTCATATCATGGATGTTACAATGATAATATCACTGCTCCAACCTGCACCTGAAACCTTTGAACTTTTTGATGATATCATTTTGCTTTCAGAAGGACAAATTGTCTATCAAGGTCCTCGTGAAAATATCCTAGAGTTTTTTGAAAGTGTCGGATTTAAATGCCCTGAAAGAAAAGGAGTTGCAGACTTTCTGCAAGAGGTTACCTCTATCAAGGATCAGGAGCAGTACTGGTTCAAGAAGAATGAACCTTATCGCTACATATCAGTATCTGAGTTTGTTGAATGCTTCAGCTCTTTCCATGTTGGGCAGAAACTTTTTGACGATCTCTCAGTTCCATATGACAAAACTAAAGCCCATCCTGCTGCATTGGTTACTG
This sequence comes from Nyctanthes arbor-tristis, assembly GCA_963692815.1. NCBI lineage: Eukaryota > Viridiplantae > Streptophyta > Magnoliopsida > Lamiales > Oleaceae > Nyctanthes > Nyctanthes arbor-tristis. Next base: position 28,412 of record CAVNYN010210090.1, read on the forward strand.
ATAAATATGGGATATCAAATATGGAACTCTTCAAGGCATGTTTGGCGAGGGAATGGCTGTTGATGAAACGCAACTCGTTCTTGTATATATTCAAGACATTCCAGATAACTATTATGTCAATAATTACCTTCACCGTGTTCTTCAGAACAGAGATGAAATCTGGCGAATTGGTAGATGGACAAAAATTTTATGGTGCACTGTTTTTTAGTCTGATTAATGTGATGTTTAATGGCACAGCAGAACTTGCACTGACTGTTCTCAGACTTCCTGTCTTCTTCAAACAAAGGGACGCTCTGTTTTACCCGGCTTGGGCCTTCTCTTTACCAATTTGGCTTGTTAGGATCCCACTCTCTCTTATGGAATCATTAATATGGATTGTTCTTACTTATTACACTATTGGTTTTGCTCCTCCAGCAAGTAGGTATGTATTTGCACTTTGATCCTGCAAAATAATAACTACAGTTTTTCTTATGCTTCTCAAAGAATATATGCTTGCAGAAACATGAGATTAGAAATTGATAATTCACTTTTGCCTTTCATTGTCCAGGTTTTTCCGCCAACTACTTGCATTTTTTGCTTTGCATCAAATGGCTTTATCCCTCTTCCGTTTTATTGCGGCACTTGGAAGAACTCAAGTTGTTGCCAACACTCTCGGTACCTTTTCACTACTAATGGTCTTTGTCCTTGGTGGTTTTATTATTGCCAAAGGTTAGTTTCATGTCTTTCAATTGTTAAAACTTCTTATTTCATATATGGAAGAGGATGATTAAGCAATAGATTATATTTTTAGCATACGCAAATCTATGTCTAAAAAGTTTACGTGGCCTTTTCCATAAAATGATGTAAACGTGCAGATGACATTGAACCATGGATGATATGGGGCTATTACATTTCTCCTATGATGTATGGACAGAATGCCATAGCCATTAATGAGTTTCTGGATGACAGATGGAGTACTGTAAGTTCTTTTGGTACTTTGTAAATGTTACTTCTGGCATAATTGGTTCTGCTCTTTTTCACATTTGATTGTTTTAACATCTTTTTCCTCTTTTTTAGCCAAACACCGATCCTAGATTTCCAGAACCTACAGTTGGGAAGGTTCTTCTTAAGTCAAGGGGCATGTTTATGGATGACTACATGTACTGGATATGTGTCATTGCGCTCTTTGGGTTCTCCATTCTCTTCAATATCTTTTTTATCGTGGCATTAACTTACCTTAATCGTAAGATCTGTCTCTTCTATTTTATTTTGTTGGAATTATTGAGTGATTCTACTTGTGACCATTTACTATGAACTTATGCAGCCTTTGGCGATTCCAAATCTGTCATTGTGGATAAGGATCACGAAAATAAGAAAAAGAAGGATCCAGCCCCGGATGAAAGATCAACTACTGACTGTACATCAAGCTCTGCAGCTCCAAAGTTTGAAGGTTTGAGACTATATATATTCCATGATTACTTGATGTTGAGACTATCAGATTGTTTAAATCTAAATAAAACAACGTATGCAGAATTGAAAAGAAATGTCTGAATCTCAGTTGATTTGTTATAAATCATGCAAACTTTTTTTTGCCATTCTTGCATTATGCTTTTATGAATTTTAGGTAAAACTATATCCAACAAGCTTTTTTTCCTAGGAATATCTCTGTGAGTTTCACCAGAACAAATCTGCATAATACTTTGTAGTTTGTACTGGAGCAATTATCTGGTACAACTATAAAGAAATGACATTTGTCATTGGTAGTAATAGTATCATTTTGTCATTTATTTCTCTTTAGTTTTTTCATTCATGATCGAACTGTCTGCATTTAAGTTTTATTTATTTCTTTTAACATGTAGCTATCTTGGTATAGGATGACAAATCTTAAACAAATGCAGGTACAGATATGTCTGTGAGGAACAATTCGGAAGAAAACTCAACCAAGAGAAAAGGGATGGTGCTTCCTTTCACTCCATTGTCTCTGGCCTTCGATCATGTGAACTACTATGTTGATATGCCCGCCGTAAGTCACTCATCTTAGATGCATCTCTCTATAACATTACAAGTGATGCAATGAAGTCTTACAAACAAACGTTATCACCAGGAAATGAAAAAGCAAGGAATTGAAGAATCTCGTCTTCAACTCTTGAGAGATGTCAGTGGTGCTTTCAGGCCTGGGGTTCTAACAGCATTAGTTGGTGTTAGTGGTGCTGGGAAGACAACCTTAATGGACGTGTTGGCAGGAAGAAAAACTGGTGGATATATTGAAGGAAGTATCAATATTTCTGGTTATCCAAAGAATCAATCAACTTTTGCTCGGATAAGCGGTTACTGTGAACAAAATGATATCCATTCTCCACATGTCACTGTTTACGAGTCTGTTCTGTACTCTGCTTGGTTGCGCCTTTCTCCAGATGTAGACAAGCAAACACGTGAGGTATGTCAGCTTGAGCTAAAATTTATTACTTTTCGCTGTAGTAGGTGACTTAGTACCTGATGATACCACTTGCTCATATTTGAGATAATTGAAACAAATGATATTTCCACTTTTAGATGTTTGTTGAGGAAGTAATGGAGTTGGTTGAGTTGAATCCCTTGAGAGATGCTTTAGTTGGACTTCCGGGGGTAGATGGTTTGTCAACTGAACAGAGAAAGAGGCTTACCATAGCTGTAGAACTGGTTGCAAATCCATCCATAATCTTCATGGATGAACCCACCTCTGGTCTTGATGCTAGAGCTGCAGCAATTGTGATGCGTACTGTCCGAAATACTGTAGATACAGGACGAACCGTTGTCTGCACCATTCACCAACCAAGCATTGACATATTTGAAGCTTTTGATGAGGTAATTATCCATAAAAATCTTTCTCGTACAATGACTGGCAAAGTGGATTGGATGGTAGTGACCGTGTAAATGAAGAAAAAAGAAGTTAAGATCTTCTCCTATTAATGTGGACACCTGTCATCACGGAAACACGCCCTAAAGCTTTTTACTTCTACTTTGTGAGTAGTTTCTCCTTTACTTTCCATTAAATTGCAACACCATTTTTGTTGTAGCTATTGTTGATGAAGAGAGGAGGACAAGTTATCTATGCTGGACCTCTTGGTCGTCATTCTTGCCAATTAGTAGAATATTTTCAAGTAAGTATTTCTGGACCATACCTGATAGCATCTAGCGTGTTCACATGATTCCTTCTCCAGACCAAGCCCATAGGAACTCCTTTTTCTAACTTGAAATTGAGTATGCTTCTCTTTTTCCTAGTCCGTATCCGGGGTTCCACATATCAAAGAAGGCTACAATCCTGCCACTTGGATGCTTGAGATCAGTACTCCTGCAGTTGAGGCGCAGCTTAATGTGGACTTTGCCGAAATTTATGCCAATTCTGATTTATACAGGTAAATAAAGCATAGGGATTCCAACTTGTTAAATTCTGGTTTTACTTCTTCTAACTGAATCTCTTTACCTCTTTAACTCTTACTCTCACTCTCAGGAGGAATCAAGAACTTATCAAACAGATTAGCACTCCAGTCCCCGGGTCCAGTGACCTGTACTTTCCGACAAAATATGCTCAATCCTTTGTTACTCAATGCAAAGCTTGCTTCTGGAAGCAATACTTGTCGTACTGGAGGCATCCACAGTATAATGCCATTAGGTTTTTCATGACAACAATTATTGGGATTATATTTGGAGTTATTTTCTGGAAGAAGGGGGAGAAAATGTAAGTTAACATGCCAAAATCCAACAATTGATACAAAATTTCAGCCTTCTCCCTGATCTTCTATTTTACAATGGATTTCTTTAATAGGTCTAAACAACAAGACCTGATGAATTTACTCGGAGCCATGTATTCTGCTGTTATGTTCCTCGGAGGAACAAATACTTCTGCTGTACAGTCTGTTGTAGCAGTCGAGAGAACTGTCTTTTATCGTGAAAAGGCAGCAGGGATGTATTCAGCATTACCTTATGCATTTGCTCAGGTAAAACAACTTAATTTCATTTCATGGATAATCATCCATGCCCAATTTGGTTAAAGCAAATTAACTTAATATATGATAAAAAGTTAACTTCTGTTTTATATACATGCAGGTGGCGATAGAGGCTATTTATGTCTGCATCCAGACTTTCATATATAGCCTTATCCTTTACTCCATGATCGGATTCCACTGGCAAGCTGACAAATTCTTTTGGTTCTATTTCTTCGTCTTTATGTGTTTTATCTACTTCACATCATATGGAATGATGCTTGTGGCACTCACTCCAAGTTACCAGATTGCAGCTATTGTCATGTCGTTTTTCCTCAGCTTTTGGAATTTGTTCTCCGGTTTCCTCATCTCAAGAACGGTAAGCATAGGAGAATTTAGTATTCAACATCTATCTTGTGAGTGTGATTCTTATGAGTCATCGCCAAAACAAAGAAAGAAAATATAATAAGTGATAAATAGAAAAATGGACAGTACAGTGATACCTCATAGAACCAAAATTATCTCATGCACTGCTCTGTTATTGCTTTCTGAGTTGTGATTTATTGCAATTAGTTCACACAAAAAGTCTTATTGTTCTCTCTGATGTTTCAGCAAATCCCACTATGGTGGAGGTGGTATTACTGGGGATCTCCTGTGGCGTGGACGATATACGGGCTTGTGACATCTCAGGTGGGCGATAAGAGTGACGTAGTAGAAGTACCCGGCCAGGGTAATATCCCATTAAAAGAGTACCTTAAGGAATTCCTAGGTTTCGAACACCATTTCCTTGGAGCTGTTGCTGCTGCACATGTTGCCTGGGCTGTCCTTTTCTGCTTTGTCTTTGCCTACGGTATCAAGTTCCTCAACTTCCAAAGGAGATGATCAGCACAAATCTTGAATCTCAATTATAAATTTTTGGTCATACAAATTTTTGTACGTAGATATACAAAAATGTACGTATACGATTTTGAAGCAAATTTCTGAAAGCTAAATGTATATTTCATGTCAGTTTGAAATAAGATTTTACGATATTCAGATAAAGCTGCTTCTTGGATAACAAGTCCATTTTCCAATTTATCTATTTTCTTCTTTATTTTCGTCTCGAGTCTTGAAGGAATATGAATTCTACCAGTGTTGCAGTCAAAGTTGCATTTAAAACATTTCCACTGTACCTCACATATTGCATATAATTTACACTCGCATATCGCTTTAGTAGTGAATCTAACTATAAAGAAGAGCAATGGTAAAGATATAAATTGATTCTCGAAGAGTAAGGAGACTGGCGTACATTTAATTTTTTGGGCCAGTGGGAGAAAACTTTCTTTATGATCGATTATTAGACAATACTTAATTATTAATTACATTTTTATCTTCAACATGCCCATCACCTATCTAAGAATTACTTGCTTTCTCGTTCAAAAGGAAGATCATAAATGCGAGAGTACAAGATTTGGACCGACGTAATGCAATATTGAAATGATTTACTTAAAATATTTGTATCACCTCATCTAAGAGTTTAAAATTGAAAAATTCATGCCCATAATTGATCCCTAACTTAGGAAGTTGCAATTGGTTGGATTTTGATAGAAGAGACAAAAACCTGAATATTTGTCAATACCTTTTTTTATTGATATTTGCGGGAAGGTGACAAAACATAGAATATATTTCTCAAGCTAAAATATTATCCCACAACTCTCGGAATACCAGTTTTTGGACCAAATCTTTGTCTTGTTTTAGACATTGTGTATATATATTTTGGCTCAAAAAAGCTTCCAATTCAGCCACCTCCTATCCACATTCAGTTCCCTAATCCATAAGCAAAATAAAACTTCGACGGTCACCAGTTTGGGTGACGAAGATTTTGGGGCAACTGATCATATTTATAACTCAATGGCGGCTGCAGGGACAGGAGATGAGTTGGTGAGGTCCATGAGCCGGAAGGCGAGCTTTGCATCCGCCAGCAGGAAAGGCTGGGCTTCGGCCAGTATCCGGGAGGCACTGGTGGCACCAGGAGGCGACGTTTTCAAGAAAAGTGGGAGGGAGAATGATGAAGAAGAGCTAAAGTGGGCCGCCATTGAAAGGCTTCCGACATGTGACCGTATGAAGAATGGAATCCTTAACAGGGTCTTGGAGAATGGAAGTATAATCCATGAGCAAGTTGATGTTTCCCATCTTGGCCCTCAAGATAAGAAGCAACTAATGGACAGCATGTTGAAAGCTTTTGAAGTTGATGTTGAGAAGTTGCTGCTAAGGCTCCGAGATCGAATTGATAGGTAACGTTTTACAGCATTGCAGGCAAACAAACTAAAATCAGAGAAAGCTCAGAAAAAAGAAGACGGCATCGTCTAGTAGATCATTATATTCTGGATAGTCCAACATTAAATTTACACGAGTTTCTTCATTTTTGCTCTTTGGTTTTCTGATATTTTTACCTCTTCTGAGATTTTCCATTTGTTTTGCACAGGGTTGGGATCAGTATTCCACAATGTGTAGTCAGGTTTGAGCATTTGTCTATTGAAGGAGATGCATTTTGTGGAAGCAGAGCACTTCCAACTTTGTTCAATGCTACAATCAATGCACTTGAGGTAGTCTGCAACCTTTGCATGCAACCTAAATTACTCAACGACTACGCTATTTTTTTGCTTGTTCGACTATGAAAAATTTCCACGACTATTGATGAACTTTCTTTGTTGTGAATAGGGGATTCTTGGTTCTCTGAAGCTTTTCCCATCTAAGAAGAAAGCTGTAAAAATACTAAATGATGTCTCTGGAATAGTGAATCCATCAAGGTATGTTTTGAAGACTAAATTTAGATAAATAAATTTTGTCCCCCAAAGGGTATCAATTTTTAGATGAGGTGGTTCAACATGATATCAGAGCATGTAAATATCCCGAGTTCAATTTTCATCTTGAATCATTAATAATAAAATTATTATATATGTCATGTTGTCTTCTACGAGGAACTTACTATGCGAGAGTGTATATTGAAAACTAAAATTTAGATAACTGATCGTGTCCCTTCTCTAACACGTTAAGCCTTTAGATGACATGGGTCGGAAATATGCCATTATTCTTTGCATTCTTAATGTGTACAAATTTTACTGAATTCACTCTTGCAAGCTTTTCATTGATGTGTAATATTCAGGATGACACTACTTCTTGGACCTCCAAGCTCAGGGAAGACAACACTGCTGAAGGCACTGGCAGGAAAGTTGAAGGATGATCTTAGGGTGTGTCATTTGTAACTAAATTTAGACATACTTTCTTAGTATCATTGAATTCTGATGTTTTAATCCTTAACTTGACTTTATACTAAATTTCGTTTGATTTTCATGTTCTTGACACTTTGGGACATTAGGTATCCGGGAAAATCACGTACTGCGGCCATGAACTGAAGGAGTTCATTCCTCAAAGAACTTGTGCTTACATTAGTCAGTATGATCTACACCATGGAGAGATGACAGTCAGGGAAACATTGGATTTTTCAGGGCGTTGTCTGGGAGTTGGTGCAAGATATGAACTGCTTGCTGAATTGTCAAGGAGAGAAAGAGATGCCCATATTAAGCCGGACCCTGAGATTGATGCATTCATGAAAGCCATTGCAATTGCTGGCAAAAAGACTTGTGTGGTCACAGACTATGTGCTCAAGGTTCGTTTTCCTCTTATGAAGTCGGCATTTACTTTCCAAATGAACTGGCATTGGAACATTTTATAGGGTTTTCCATTTTTGCAATAGGTAATTGGACTGGATATCTGTGCTGATACAATGGTAGGTGATGAAATGAGAAGGGGTATTTCTGGAGGACAGAAGAAGCGTGTAACAACTGGTATGTAACAAGTGTGGTCGAGGTTTTGAGGTACTTTCTGATAATATGGAAACATGCCAAAGAAGTTGATCAATTTTGCTTCTCTTTCTGCAGGAGAAATGTTGGTTGGCCCTGCAAAAGTGTTCTATATGGATGAAATCTCAACTGGTCTTGATAGTTCCACCACATATCAAATTGTCAAGTACATGAGACAGATGGTTCATATAATGGATCTAACCATGATAATCTCTCTTCTTCAACCGGCCCCTGAAACTTTTGACCTCTTTGATGATATTATTTTGCTTTCAGAAGGAAAAATTGTCTATCAAGGTCCTCGTGAGCAAGTTCTCGATTTCTTTGAGAGTGTGGGATTCAAATGTCCCGAAAGGAAAGGAGTTGCAGACTTTCTACAGGAAGTTACTTCCAAGAAGGACCAAGAGCAATATTGGTCAAGGAAAAATGAACGTTACCGTTACATATCAGTATCCGACTTTGTCAAACACTTTGAGTCTTTCTATGTCGGGCAGAAACTTTTCAGTGAACTCCGAGTCCCTTATGACAGGAGTAAAGCACATCCGGCCGCATTGGTGAAGGAGAAATATGGCATCTCCAACAAAGATCTTTTCAAGGCCTGTTTCGACAGGGAGTGGTTATTGATGAAACGCAACTCATTTGTGTACATCTTCAAGACTACACAAATTACAATTATGGCTGTTTTTACTTTCACTGTGTTCTTTAGAACGCAGATGAAATATGGAGAGGTAGATGATGGGGGTAAATTTTATGGGGCACTTTTCTTCAGCCTTATTAATGTAATGTTCAACGGGATGGCCGAGCTTGCAATGACCATTTTCAGGCTTCCTGTGTTCTTCAAACAACGGGATGCATTATTTTACCCAGCCTGGGCATTTGCTCTGCCAATTTGGCTACTCAGGATTCCTATCTCTCTCATGGAGTCGGGAATATGGATCATTCTCACGTATTACACAGTTGGATATGCTCCTGCTGCTAGCAGGTAAAAGATTGAAATATTCTCCTTGATCACAATATGCTGCAAATATAACAATAAACATTTTAAAAGTTTATTTGAAAAGAAATTAGAACTTTCATGGAACAAGTTCAAGACACAAAGGCTCTAACCCTATATCGACTAGTGATCATTCCACATATAAGATAGAATAACTAACATGTTCCCAACTCGATATTCTAGGTTCTTTCGTCAATTCTTGGCATTTGTGGGTATCCATCAGATGGCCTTGGGTCTCTTTCGGTTCATTGCAGCCCTTGGAAGAACACAAGTTATTGCAAATACTCTTGGAACTTTCACATTGCTGTTGGTTTTCGTCCTTGGTGGATTTATCATTGCCAAAGGTTAGTACTCGTATCTTCAACTTTTGTTATATATAATTTACAAAGTAAAGACGCCATTGAACTCCAGATATGCTGGCTGAATACGAAGTCCAAAATGTCAATTTTCATTCCCTTTTTTTCCCCTCCTTCAGATGACCTCCAGCCATGGATGAAATGGGCATACTATCTTTCTCCTATGTCATACGGGCAAAATGCAATAGTTCTAGTAGAATTTCTCGACAAAAGATGGTCCACTGTAAGCCTAACTATTAATTTCTCCCTACTTTAAGCTTTAAAATACTTCCTCATCAATTGATATTCTTACAATGAGTTCATATTTTCTTCCTTCTCAGCCAAATAATGATACCAGATTTACTGGAAGAACAGCCGGGCTTGAGCTTCTAGCCGGCAGGGGAATGTTCACAGAAGAACATTGGTATTGGATCTGCGTTATTATGCTGTTCGGATTTTCTGTTCTCTTCAATATCTGCTTTATTGCAGCACTAACATTCTTAAAACGTAAGACATGATTTTCTTATTGATCAGTTTTCAGTCCCCAGAAATCCTGAAAGGAAACTGAATTAGTTTTTCTTGACTGTTTGATGGAATTCAAATGCAGCATTGGGAGATTCCAAATCTGCTACTTCAAACTTGGAAGGTGAAGATAAGAAGAACAAACTGCCGCTCTCTAGTGGGAAGGTAGCTGCAGATAGAAGTTCAGTCTCTACTGGTCGTCAGGGTTTGTATCTCGAATTTGTAGTCTCTTCTTAGTCTTAATTTTTAACCATAGGTTTTAGTATTGAGTTGAAACGAAGTGTAGAATTTCTTACTTTTCATCACCAGTAAAATCTATTCTCTATGCAGGAAGAAACACATCCGAGCAAGCAAATGCAAGTGGTTCAGTTAGTACAACGAACAAGCGAGGAATGGTGCTTCCTTTCACGGCAATGTCACTTTCATTCGATCGTGTGAATTACTATGTTGATATGCCAGCAGTAAGTAACTCAGAATACTTCTCTCTTAATATATTGTTTCATATGCAGAATCAGTAAAAAAAAAAAAAATAATAATGGTTATGTCGAAATGTTCTTTCCAAGGCATAATTTTTCAGTTAGAAAGTGTATTGTATTCTTTGTTTTGGTGTACGCTTCAGGAAATGAAAGGACAAGGAGTTGAGGAGACACGACTCCAATTGTTGCGAGATGTCAGTGGCGCTTTCAGGCCTGGAGTTTTGACAGCACTAATGGGGGTCAGTGGTGCTGGAAAAACCACTTTGATGGATGTTTTGGCTGGAAGAAAAACAGGTGGATACATTGAAGGTGACATCAGAATATCTGGTTACCCGAAGAACCAACAGACTTTTGCACGAGTTAGCGGTTACTGTGAACAGAACGACATTCATTCTCCATACGTTACCGTTCATGAGTCTCTTCTATACTCAGCCTGGCTCCGTCTTCCTGCAGATGTAAAGAAGGAAATGAGGAAGGCAAGTCGTTCCTCATCTGACTTGTTATTGTTAGTATGTCCGCCATTTTTGACACTGATATTTCATCTGCTGATCAAGAACTGACACATCTAAGTACTTATATCAGATGTTTGTTGAGGAAGTGATGGAGCTAGTTGAGTTGAACTCCCTGAAAGACTTGCTAGTTGGCCTTCCAGGAGTAGATGGTTTATCAACTGAGCGAAGAAAGCGGCTCACTATTGCTGTCGAATTAGTTGCAAATCCTTCTATAATTTTCATGGACGAACCGACTTCAGGTCTGGACGCTCGTGCTGCTGCAATTGTGATGCGCGCAGTGAGGAATACGGTGGACACTGGGAGAACCGTTGTTTGCACAATTCACCAACCAAGCATCGACATTTTTGAATCTTTCGATGAGGTAGTCCACTGACATTCTTGTGTTCTTGATCCTTAAAGCTTTCACTGATGTTTGTATACTAAATATGTTTCTTGATGTAGCTGTTTTTGATGAAGAGAGGAGGACAAGTTACTTATGCAGGACCCCTTGGTAGAAATTCCCAGCTTCTAATAGAATACTTTGAAGTAAGTGTCACCTCCCTCTTGTAAACAATAATCATGTATTTATATAGTCTCCTCGCCAGTCTCAGACACCGGCTTGTTACTGCAGTCTATTCCTGGTGTTCCTAAAATAAAATATGGATATAATCCTGCAACATGGATGTTAGAAGCCAGTTCGGCTGCAATGGAGACTCAACTTGATGTCAACTTCGCAGATATATACTCAAACTCTGATCTGTGTCGGTATGTGAAGCAGAACGAGAAAATGGCGAACTTTTCATATATATGTTCTTTCATCGTTCTATATCCACAAATCACATTATATTGGACTGTCTCATTCTCCAAACATTGCAGGAGAAATCAAGAAATAAATGCAGAGCTAAGCATTCCAGCACCAGGATCACAGGACCTGTACTTCCTGACAAAATACTCCCAACCAATCCTTGCTCAATTTATCGCGTGTTTCTGGAAACAGCACTGGTCTTACTGGAGAAACCCACAGTACAATGTCATCAGATTCTTTATGACAATTGTCATTGGAATCATCTTTGGAATAATTTTTTGGAACAAAGGAGATACAATGTAAGTCATAGGTCTTAGATTCTCATAACATGTTTGCCTACCAAACATTTGCATTGTAGTAAACTCTGCGGCTATTTCTCTAAAATTATGAATATTTCTAAACAAACTGCCATTAACAACAGGCAAAAAGATCAAGACCTATTAAATCTTCTGGGAGCGATGTATGCTGCTGTTTTGTTCCTCGGAGGAACTAATACTTCTGCGGTGCAGTCAGTAGTGGCGGTTGAAAGAACAGTCTTTTATCGCGAAAGAGCAGCCGGGATGTTTTCAGCTTTACCTTATGCATTTGCGCAGGTAAAGAAACCGTATGATATTTGTCTTCAGCTTATACTTTGTAGTTTGTCAGATGTGAAGATATTCATGTACATAAACATCATCATCATAGTAACGTATTCATGAATAATTGCAACATTTTTTTTGCCCCCTTTTTTGGGTCACAGGTGGCAGTAGAAACTATTTATGTTGGTATCCAGACCTTTATTTACAGCCTTCTCCTTTATTCCATGATCGGATTTCAGTGGCAAGCAGACAAATTCTTGTGGTTCTATTACTATGTTTTCATGTGCTTTGTCTACTTCACACTATATGGAATGATGCTTGTAGCCCTCACCCCAAGTTACCAAATAGCCGCAATTGTCATGTCATTCTTCCTCAGCTTCTGGAACCTGTTTTCAGGTTTCCTCATTCCTCGAATGGTAAAAAAAAGCCTGACACAGCATTATATTAAACTGATTTTTCATCTGAGATTCATGAATCTAATCAAGATCTTTATGAAATCTTCACTCTTGCAGCTAATTCCAATATGGTGGAGGTGGTACTACTGGTGTTCTCCAGTGGCATGGACACTATATGGGCTTGTAACATCCCAACTTGGAGACAAAATGGATAATGTTCGTGTACCTGAACATGATAACATTCCAGTGAAGGACTACCTTAAAACACACCTAGGTTTTGAGTCTGATTTCCTAGGATATGTTGCCTTGGCACATCTTGGTTGGGCACTGCTTTTCTTCTGTGTCTTTGTATATGGCATCAAAGTGCTGAACTTCCAAAGGAGATGACTGAGGAGCAAGAATAAGAGTTCAAGAAAATCTGCAAACCACAATTTACTTCATTTTTTTTTTGTTGCGAAGAAATAAATGTAAAGTGATGTAATTTGATCTTTCTTGCAATGAAATAAATAACTGATTGGATTTATTGTCCTAATTTACTTCTATCCAGGCATTCCCTCTCAGAAGTTGCTTCTGAAAAATGTTGCCAGCCAAAGAATAAATTTCAGAAAGCATTGTCAAGAAATACTCAAATAGAACCTCATATTAAAACATGCCAAAACTGGTGAAATAGTATTTCTTAAAAGACAAATTTTAGCATAAAGAGCACATTCATCTAACTATATAGGCTACAGAATAGAACACGACGAGATGCTCCCAACTCATTTAGATGAAAGGTAAGCTAAATTGATTTCTCAATATACATTTATACACTTTACATGTTGAATATAAGCGGCAAAACACTTGAATTGTTGCACTAGCTCCGCTCAACTCTGACAGGATCATTCGCAATATCCTGGATCTCCTTGAAGCTCATGATGGAACACTTCCTCTTTGTGTCCAAATCAACTTTATCCAAATCCTCTGCTATTGCCGTGTATCCATATACAAAAATCTCGTCAAACTTGGCCTCTTGTCTTCTGGCATCATGATTGCGGGTACTCTGACCTTCAGCAGAAGCAAGTTTCTCGAAATCTGATCTACCATGCTTGTTTTCTGTGAAGTATTTGTTTAGCCTATCTGCATCTCGTAAACCAGTCAAAGTATTCAAGAATTTGACCACCATTGTAGTATTGTTTCCAGGATTCCCAAGGCATACCTTCATTTGTCCACCACTGAAGCCTTTACCTGTGATCACATATCAGAAAGCAGCCCATCAATAGGTATTGGCGACCTTGGATCCAAGAAACACGAATAAGCCACCTCAAACATGGCTTTAGTTCTTTGACATGGATATAGGTTTATGCTGCTATATGAAATACATTGATAGGCAAGGAGAGCAGAAATCCTATGTTTATGCTTTCTGCAAAGATCCCATGCAATGTGACCGTTACTTGATAATTTTCACTTTCACAAGTTCTTGTTCTCCTCCTTTTTTACATTTTGAAGCAAAGAGCTAGTATGCTACTTTGTATCAATACACAAAGGTACGGGTCAAATGCCAAAACCCTACCAAATAAAAAGGGTCCAAATTTGTGGTGAATTCGATAAATACGCGCCATACCAAATAAGATGAAAATATTTACACACCTCTAAGGAAGTTTTCAAGGGCTTTTACATTTATTGCTTCTTTTCCAGCAGAACTATTGCAGAGTGTAGTGATGTTATGAATAATGACAACTGGAGGCCAGAGTATAAGATCATGCTTTTGAGCTGAAGCTTCAGAACTGGAAACCACCTTAGAACATTTGAGGAAATCCTAGTGTCCCATCCCATTAGAGCACAGATTGCCTTGTAAAGACCCAAATGTTGTGCTCTCAATCCAAACTTGCGTGACATGTAGCAATGTGCCAACAAGCGTTGAGTGTCTGTGAATTCTTTCGATTGACTGAAAGAACCATGCAAATATCAGAGTTTACAGCAAAAAACATGTATATCACAATATAACCAAGTGGTACACAATGAAAAATACGAATTAAAATGTAGAATGCGAGAGATTTTCCAGTACCCTTGAAAGGAAGGACAAAGTGGTTATAATCATAAAAATTATAATTAAAAGTTTAACCTCATAAAGTATCTGTAATTACATGCGACAGCCCTCATTCAAAGTAGGGATCAGACATTCTTTATACAAGATCAGATATGGCATAGGAAAAAAAATAATCTTTACCTAAAAAGTGACTAGGTTTCTAGAATTTTAATATGTATGAGTCAGAAATCGAGTGATAAGGACAAACTAAAAATCAAAGACCCATTAAACAAATAAAACCAGCAATATTTTTATTTTTTATATCTCTAAGTAGATATACTTAATTACATTATAAGCAAATCAGGAAAGCATGATTCCTCAAACGGATAGAACTTTCTACTCTGAGCTCTAAGGAAACGATAGGAAGAAAGCATCAAGGCCCTGTTGTTTAAAATTAATAATTTTCATAGTAGTTTCATCAGGATTCAAATTCTTTAAACAATGCAACTAATGGAATAAGGAAGCAAAAGAAGAAAACTAGCAAGTGGCAGACTTCTGATCCAAGAACAGTTCTCCAGATCGAATATATTTCCCCCATATAAATATTAACTTTCTGCCCATCATTCTTTATGTAACACCGATACGAATTTAACTACCTCCGTTCCAGTACATTTGATACAGTACCATATCTACTAAACGGCAAATGAAGTCAATAAGTGCAATATTAAAGCCTAAAACCCTATGCTTGTAAACCAGTTCATCCTCCAGAACTTCAATTGACATTTGGAAACATTGCCTTCTGCACCTCAAGAAAAAATGGGTGAAAATCGGGGTAAATAAATTTTCTTGCATCTAAACCAGGAAATTTTGTTCCTGACTAAAGTTAATGTGTTTCACTAAGTGAACATTGCTGCTATTAAATTTATGAAACTGCTTCTTAGAACAAATATTCAAAATGAAACTGACTATTTGAGTTGTATTATCTTGTTGAATTTATTCAGCAAGCTCTCTCAACGTAAGCAGATTTTGTTTTCACTTCTCGACCTTTTTCAACAGGTAAAACTCAATCACCTGAGATGATCATGGAAACATTTATGCTTTGGAGAGGCAATGGGGAAAAATGATAATAGCTCCACCTCATAGAAGAACAATGATAATTCGGAAAAGTGGACAAACCTTCTGCCGCAAACAATGCAGAACAAGCTACTAGCTCTTCCTAGCTCCTTGTACCTTTTCCGAGCATTCGGATTCTCATTGATTTTTTTGGTGAAAGATAAGAAGAACTTTTGTACGAGTTGCTTAAATTCCTCTGAATTTTCAGGTGGCTCAGGCTTGGCAGAACCCGAGAATTTTTCTGTTTCTTCAACAGTACTTTCATGAGTATATGCTTTTATATCATCTCTTCCTCTTACCCAAACATTTTTGGCAAAACCATCCTTGCCTCTCACCCAAGCATTGTCTTTGCCTCTTAAGCAGACATTTTTTGAAAGATAATGTTTCTTGTCGGAGTGTTTTGAACTACACAAGTTAAGCAAACCAGTTCCTACCCGACCTTTTGGTCTTTTCCTACCCGATTTAAATCGTTCATTAAAATACTCTTCTCGATGTTCTTCTGAATCATGAAGCAATGACCAGTCCTCGGGTGCGGAAACTCTTTCTGCATTAAATAATTTTCTACCTTCCCTAGTACACCTGCCAGTGTCATTTTCCAAGGTCCTTGAGAATGATGGATCATCAGCGTATACATTATATCTCTCATCCCTGTATGTTAGATCATCCATTCTATCAAGATTACTCCAATTCCATTTACTTGTTCCAGCAGTTCTAAACTCATGCCTCCTTATATCTTCATCTATATCATATTTCTTGGATGATTGATTAAGTGGATCATAATTGCCAATGTGATCCAATCTTATGCCCTCTCTTCCAGTCGAAAGTTGCAGCCTTTCTGTGTCATACTGACAGTCGGATGAATTTCTCATTCTTTCACTGATAGCCAGTGAATCATCAAAACTTTCAAAATCACAGTTTAATTGGGTTTCTGAGATATCATTGCCACGTGAAGTGCCCAAACTAGACATTTTTTGTTCTCTTAAAGCTTCCTTTTCAAAATCTGCATAAGGACTTCCAGAGTCATGGTACCTATCACTATGTTTTGATTTATATAGCAATCTGCTGGCATCACTGGATTCTGAAGCAAAGTAATTGTGCAAAGTAGAGAGCTCTTGCATGCTTTTGTCAAATTTTCTTAGAGAGTGCTCAGGATCATCATTATGCTTCAGGATTGGTTCCTTCATATTTCGAGCTTGCATCTCTCTTGCGTCACAAGAATTTCCTTCATATAAAAGCCTTTCTCTGTTTATTGCATCAGATGCATAATCATCATCCTCGTCTTCCCTTAGACGTTGTCTGGCGTATAAACCATAATCTAAATCTTCCCTGTTGGAACAATATGTATCCAGCTGATAACCTACCAAGGAGGTATAACATAAGCCAGGAGCTCTTTGAGTTTCTGAAGTCTGCGTTTGGCCATACTTACCAGGGGAAAATGATTCCGTGGCTTTTTTTGAGCTCGCTGAGTAAATGTCACTAGGAAAAGACATAGCATCTTCGTAGGAACCAAGAAAGCTGCCACTCAGACCTTCAGTTATCTACCAAATTCCTTTAACTGAGATCGACCACTAAAATCTTTAGAAAGAAACGTCATATCTCTAAAGTGAGACATGTGCCTTGATGATGGTTCGTCCAACAGAACTGAGTTGGGATACTTGACTTCCCCATTTATAGATCTACCCATATCCGCATTCATGGATGCTGATTCAAGACTCTGACTATATTCATGGTAATTTGTGGTTGGTCTGGGATCACCAGGAAACCTATATCTTACTTGACCAGTGCTATCTTTTTGAACCATAGATTTCTGTCTGCTATAATCACGCTCCATACCATCTTTCAAGACACTATCTCCAGCAATATCCTTCCAAATATTACCACTAAATCTACTATTCTCATTTCCGTAATGACACTTTACATTAGTGTCCACATCATCTAACTTATCCATGTAGTTGGCAAAGTCATACTTCCTCCCAATTTCATCCCTACTTGATGGCCCATCACTATAGTTAAGCCTTTCATGTACTTGCCTAAACCGGGGTGATCTTGACCGTGATCTCGCCCTTCCTATTTCATGTCTTCCCCAACCATAGCTTCTCCTTTCCCTCGAACTACTCCTCTTGTCCCCCCGCATGGATTCTGTCCCAGGGCTGAGAGGCCTCTCCAAGGAACGATCAAGAATATCATGATAAGAAGGTGTCAAATAATGTTCTCGACTCAATTCAATTCCCCCGTGGTCCCTCAACCTCTCGTGTGATCCAAGTTCTTCATGCCTTCTCGAGTCCATCTTTGTTTTTTTCTTTTTCTTTTTCCCCCTCAAATAACTAAAAGTAATAGCAATAGGCTCAGGTTCAAGAAAATTTCCTTCAACCAATCAGCTTTCACCAATTACGACAACGCTGTATTCTGATAAAGAACAAACGTAGATGAAAAAGGAAAAAAAAAATTCAAATAAAACAAATTTACAATCTCACTCTGCGTTTGATTCTTTATCTTACACTGAGCAGAATTGACTGCCATAAACACCAGTTACATATACGAGACGAAATTTCTTCTTTAAATAGTTGGGAAACCAAAAAGAACCAAAAAATTAAACAATCCAAACCTCTGAAAGAGCTGCCATTGAATCCACTATCAGAAATCTCACTTTCTATGCTTCAGCTTTGTGTGCGATTTTAGGCCACTGAAATTTGAAGCAACTTTTCGAAAGAGCGAGCTCAGCAGCATTTGATGAAGAGCTCAAGGGCTGAGGGTTGAGACTTGGGATTCATTAGTTAAAAGAAGGGGAGTCCTACAAACATCTTCTAACATTATATGTGTGTCACATATGGTAAAAAATCACAAAGTATATGTGGCGTGTATTGAAGCGTGTGACGTACATATGACATGTCACATGTGTCATGTAGTATCATACTATATGACACATATAATGTTATAATAAATTCAAAAACACTACTCCATCAGTGTAAAAATAGGGCGTGTCAATTTTTCAGGTAAATTAAGAAAATACAAAATTAAGAAATGTGAATTAACTTGATTAAAAATACAAAATTTATAATTGATTATCTAATATGTCCTTATTTAATATTGAATCACTCTCGTATTTAGTCAATATATAGTCATTAAATAGACTAAGGGCGTATTTGAAAAAGAAATTATTAACTTCACTCTCATTTATATAAAATAAATGGACTATAAATTAAGACAAATAAAAATAGAAATTGCATCTATTTTTATAGGACAGATAGAGTACTTGTACACAAATTCTGCATGCAAATCTTTTACACAATTCTCCATAGCCATTAGATTGTAATTTGATTTTAAGTGATGTGGTGTGTGAAAAAACAAATCTTACTGTACGTGTAAAAAAAAGTTTTATACACTTAGCAGAACTCTTTAAAGAAATATGAGTTTTGCTGCACTTATACAATTTTTTCATTTTTTTTACATAATTTAAAATCAAATTAAATCTAACAACCGTCATTAAATTGTGTAAAAAATTTGTTTACACAAAGTAGTGGGGTTCTTCTATAGAAATAGATCGGGCTCCGATTACAGAATCAGATCACCAATTACCAATCAAATTAAATCACATAGTACTGCGGTTCTTCTATAGGTGAGGTGGTGTGCTGTGATTGGTGATTTGACTCCGTAATCAGAGTCCGATCTGTTTTTATAGAAAATTCACAAAGTAGTGTGCTTTTCAATAAATAAATAAATAAATAAATATATGCATATATGAAAAGTAATATTACTGCTAAATGAGAATTTTTATTTAAAAAAAAAAAGAAAAAGAAAATTTCCTAGCGTTGAGAGGAAATAACATGAGCATTTTCAGTGTTGGGAAAGAGAAAAAAATTGTAAAGGAAACAAAATTAATAGGAAACCATTTTCAAATGATATAGAGGGGAAAAATGGAATTTTTGTTAGGAAACAACACGGCTTATTTTCTCTAGAGTTAAATAAGGCTTTATAAAGGAGTCCAACTAGCAATAATAAGACACCACATGTATGAAACCACATGATTTGTAATTTCCTAACTTGATTGTTTATACTTCGCAGTTAGCTCCACATTATGGAGCCTTCTGAAGAAAATTGAAAAACCGCAGGCTTATTAAGGAGTCCGCGCAAGAATATTGTACTATCTCTATCTTTTGTTATTGCATTATGAAAAAGTAATAAAAAAGTGAAAAGACATCCCATTTCAAAAAGCCAGAAGAAAAAAAGGTGAAAAGAAATCTTCTTTCAAAAAGGGCAAAAAGTATGAGGGGAAAAAAAATTCCACGAGCTGCTCACCTCAAGCTTGGGAGTAACCTTTTTCCTCAGCGAGTTGGGCTTCAATTTGCCTAGATTGGTTTGAGCTCCGGGCCAATGAGCCCAATTGTGCACAGGCTCAGATGAGCTGAGCTCCGCTTATGGGGCCAAATTGCCAACTCTATGCGTAGGTGAAAAGTTCCACTACTCGGCTCGTCAAGCCGAATTACCAACTCTATGCATAAGTGAAAAGTTCCATTAATATCAAAATGTTCTATCAATATATAACTTCGTAAAATTAGTTTGGTTAGTACATGATGTATAATCAATTAAAAAAAAAATTGAAATTTTGAGGGGTTTTTTTTTTTTTTTAAATTTTATAGGGGGAAAGGAAATTAGGAAATATTTAAGTGTAATTGGAAACAAATGTTATTAGTATTTTATTTTACCAAGAGATCATCTTTCTTACCTTAATATGGGATGGGATCCAAGTTTGAATCTCAGGTGCTGCTAGTGTTAGGTACTTTTATTAATATTATCACTTCCAACTTTCACCAGTCGTAACGCGGCGATTAAGATAAATCGCCTACTCAATTGAGCTACAGTAATGACAAATGATCCTCAATATAATAAAGTGTAAGCAATTCTAGGGAGACATGAAAATGAGATATTAATAGGTGATATTTTTATGTGGCACATATTCATTGAGTGATGATTATATGACTACTTTTTTATTATCCAATACAAGTGTGCAATATAAGAATGTCACATAGTAATATTCCTTTTTCACATCTCTCTAGAATTTTTGCTCATAATAATAATAGTATGTAGTTCATGGAAGTGAAGAAAATATTCAAATTTGAACCTACAAACACAATATTTGAATCCATTAAATTACTCCAATAATTCCTTACGAATTTTTTTGGGGTTAAAAACAAATTCCTCTGATCTATTATTAATACTGAACACAAGACAGTAAAAGTCATCTCCTAGAAATCATTGGCAGCCATTGGAAGAAGAAACTCTTGTTCTTGTTGAGTTGAATCTTGCCAGTATCTCTCACTAATTGGCTGCATCATCGAAGGAGAAGTCTCAAACCCGTTGTTGTTACCTATCTCGATATCTACTGCTTACATGTCGTTCTCTGTAGATATTGGCGGTACTGTCATTCTTGCTATCTTGTTGAAACCATTTGATCCATCAGAATTTCGATTTGTATTCTCCTCCAACGACGACTTCTCGGTTTCAGCCAAGTTTATGTCTCTGCCTTTCCACGTTCTTGTGATCTTGCAGAGCACTTCATCGAACGTCATTAAGCCATCAAAAGAATACTCGCGCATGATCCAATTTCATGTACCTTCTTCATCTCTGAACTATCTCCCTGCTTCGTCTCAAAACTAAACATTTTGGAGCCAATTACACACCCTTGAAGATTGTGGATACTCGTGGCCCCTGTTTGGCCGTCCCATAACCCACAGCCAGCAGTTTTTGATATCCTTTTCTTGCCCTTGTTAATCTTAGACAAGCCGGTGAAGACATAGGTAGATCTCTTTTGAATCTTGGTCCCGTTCTTGTCACAGGTTGTCGAAATCTCCTAGGGATCGTAGTGGCTAAAAACGTCCCATAGACCGTGTTAGGTTTTATTCATATAAGGAAAGATTTTGTTTTTATGGTAAACTAATATTCTATCTTTCTTTATATTTTGTCTTCTACATGTATACAGTAACTTAATTCTTGAACAAAAATTCAAAGACTACCTTATATATATAGTAGGTGATCAACTCATCATCCGTTGGCTCAAAGTGGTACCTCGGAGGTACTCGAAGCGGATATCCACTACTCATTTTTGTAAAATTTGACGCTTCTTCTTGTATTGTATGATAAAGAAAATAAGAAAGTAAGTGTTAGGATTTGTGTGTTGGTTTTATAGCTTTTTTTTTTTTTTTCCATTTTATAAATGACAAATACGGTACTTTATAATCGGCTTCATAACCTATAGGCCCAAGGCCCAATATGGCATGCTTTCTAGCATTCTCCGACCATTTGAATTGAATACTATTTTGACGGTAAGATTTGAGAAAAAAGATAATGATAAAAGATTTTGTAGATGGAAAAATGGATAAAATGTTGGAAATGATATAATCTCAAACGGTACAAGATGCATACATGGTGTGCATCAAGATATGTCACATCAGTTGATAACAGGCTAACGTGGGTAATAGGGCTGATGTGGCATGTTTACATACATGCCACATATGTGTTTGACACTATTTATGTTGAAGTCAGACGTCAGATGCATGTGGCCTGTTAGGATGGGAGGGGAGAGATGACGTATACACAGTGCGTGTTAGGAGGTTCAAGCCCTATTATGGGGAGTGTTTGGTAGTTTTGCATGGGGTTCAATTCGCGGAAATGGGTTTTGGTAGAGTGGTGATCAAATCAAATGCTTGTAATGTCGTGCGAATTATTAAAAAGCCAAAAACTAGAGTAGCGGATGGTCGTATGGAGAGAATAACAGCCCTAACTCTAGGGCTAGTGAAGTGTCAGTTTCAAGCTAGCAAACAAAGCACCAATATGGTTGTACATCTCCTTGCTAGGCATGCAATCGATTGTAATAGATCGCGTTTTTGGGTAGATACTGTTAACAATCTAACAAATGTATGTGTTCTTCACATACAACCAAAACCTAACAATGAAAGAGAAGAAGATAAGAAAAAGAGAGACACTAAGAGAAAGAATAGAACATAGAATTTTTGGAATACTCAAAAAATATATTTTCATATTTTTCGTGTTATATCCCATTAACACTTTTTATTCCTAATATTTTAAATTTTACTGTTAATATTTATTAAAATTATCACTATACCATTAATTATTTAAATAAAAAATAAAGAGCAATATTAATTAATTATTTAAATAAAAAATAAAGAGTAATATTACATAAGAAATCGATCCGCTCTAACTTACTTTAACACAACCCAATGACAACAGTTGGAAATAATGATAACAAAAATACGCGATCTATATTGGTCTCAACGGATATTAAATCCGCATTGAAGAAAGTTATTGATCTAATTATCAACATGAAGAACCTAATCCGATTTCTTGATCTGCCACAAAGCACGTGGTGGATACGGATTGGGTAGATCCGCCCCAAACATTGATTTTTGATTTATTAAAAATAAAATAATTTTAATACTTTAATTCTAATAATTTCTTGTCTCTCTTTGTGATTTTTACCTTGATTTGCCCCAGATTTGTTATACATCTTGACTTGATCTTATTTGCCAATTATGGATCCACAAAAAATTAGACCTAATGCATTAAGGTTCGATTTCATTTTTTGAAAATTGAAAATGATTTTTTTGGTGGATTCACCTTAATCTATATCCGTTACGTGATATGTGATGAATCGAAAAATCAGTTATGATATATTGCACTGACTCTCAGATTGAAAACTTTTTTTCGTAAATTAAATATTCATCAAGTTTGGTGTAGATCGAATTTTTTTATTATCACTACGGGTTATGATGGATGGAGTTTTTATTTGATATTGTTCTATATTTTTATTTTTATTTAAATAATTAAAGGTATAATAGTTATTTTAATAGGAGGATGGAAGATGTTATCAGGGACGTCATGCGACTATAAATGAAAGGTTATGAGTCTTATATTTGCAAAAAAAAAATTATAGGGACAAAATTGTATAAAAATTAAAAGGTTGAGGATGTATAATGAAAATAAAGAATTAAGGATATAATAGTCATATTGATAGGGGTTAATGGTGAAAATTAAAAGGTTGGAGACGAAACGTGACGTTGGAGATATAATAAGATAATAAATGAAAGGTTAGGGGGCTTAGTAGGCTTAAAAAAGAATGATGACAAAATTGATACAAATTTAAAAAGTTAGAGACCTAGATTGAAAATTACCCTAAAATAAATCATCCAATTATATAATATTATAATATATACACTATTCTAATAGATACATTCCCATATTTCATTGTAAATGCTATTGACGTTGATTTACACGTTGAATGGCAGTGAAAGTTTGTGATTGGGATGGGAAAAAAAGGAAAAAGAGAGCATAAAGTAACCTCGATAAAGTAATCTCGAGGGAGTGAAAATAGCACCATATGTATACTACTCTAAAGTTAACTATGTTATCCCACATTTTTTTTAGTGATATAAGGGCAGATAAAGGAAGGTAGGCAAGGTTCGAACCTAAAACTTTTTGTTCAAAATTTGAACATCTAATCACTGTGTTACAATTCGAATTACTATTATTACCCCATACTTCTTAGTCTCTGAAAATTCTATTTGTAGGGAAGTCTTTGAAAAATCTTTTATAAAATAAAACAGGATAAATTCATCATCTTACTATTAGATTTTTGTATTTTTTTTTTCTAATAACTCAATGCACAAAGGTAAAATAGAAAAATCATCTTATTTGTAAAAGATTTTGTAAAATTTTCCCTACAAATAGCGTTTTCCCAAAAGAAATCAAGTAGACTCTATAATTATATTTATATGCAATATTTTCTTTCAATTCTCATTTTTAATCATTTTTCTCTCCTTTAACTTGCTTCTTTATTATCATTTCACACATTCCTTCCACACATAGACTCCATCTTCAAACTCTCCACAACTATTTTAACATTAATTTTAAAGTCAAACTCTCACTCGTTCGTTTCACGTGAAGAACAAGGTTATCAACAAATACATGTAGAAAAACTAGATGTCAACAAATAATCTACAAACGAGGTTATCAACAAATACATGTAGCAAAGCTAGATGTCAACAAATAATCTACAAGGTGGTTCGGCTTATCAATTGATTTGACAAAAATCGTGTTCCTTAGATTAAATGAATCCAACGGTCTTTGTTTATCTTCATAAATAAAATCAATTAAATTCCTTTGCTCATTCTATGCAAACACACCAATTTTCCTTTTGAATTATTCATCACACTCGTTTAACAGCCATTTATAATTTTGTTGTTTTATAAATATAATTCAAATTCAAATTTTGTATGGTGTCGTAATGATTAAAATAATGCAAAAGCTTATATCACATCAAATATTTGGCTTAATAATATGCTGTCAAGTGTCTAGAATTTGAAATTTAATTGATTGATAAATGAAGAAAACTTTTGAGTGGTAGCCAAGCAATCCCATCAAAAGCAATTTCACAATAACTTATGTATGTTTAATGTGTTGCCTTCATCACAAAACCTCCCAACTGAATTTCTATCCATTTATGAATGAATTGTTGACAAAATAAATTCTTGAAGACAAAAAACATGAAGCTAAAGGAACATTTTTAGATGGCATAATATATAAATTCCAAGACAAAACCCAGGAATTTTTCTTTTTGATAAAAATATATGAGTTTAAATATCACGTTTGTTAAATTTTATTTGTATAAGATGATGAAAGAGTAATTCAAAAATTACATAATTCACATGATACATATTTTTACGTTATTTTTTGATACTTCACCAATCATAATTCTGTCATTTTTTGCTATAAATACAAGCAAGAAGTATATAATTTTTGTTTGATTTGCAAATTCTGCTTGAATGCCAAGATTAAGATTACTAGTTAATGTCATGGAGTGTATGAATATCTATCAAAAAATTCTTATAATTAGCTTCTTTTTTCTTTCTTTCTTTTTTTTTTCTTTTTTTTCTTTTTTTATTTTTTAACGAGAAAATAGAAATTGAGGGTATCAGTTTCCAGGTTCATCTTTGTGGCAGACAATGCAAAAATTGGATGACAATATATAAATTAAGAAATTGAAAAATATAAACCACACAAATAAGAAAAAGCAAGGGAAGACCATAAATATAAAGATAAAGATTGAGCTAAAGATAGGACGACAAAAGCAAGAGGAGACTTCAAATGCACATTGGCTATAAGAGCAGCTTTGTTCTCACTTAGAAGCCACAATATGTTGCTAACTTGAACTTTGAGCGTTTCTTTAACTCTATTTTCCGCGACCTCTCACTTGTTTTTTCTTTTTTTTTTTTGACAAGTATCTTCAACCCTTTTTATAAAATGAAAGTACTTTCGAAATGATGACTGCCATAGGTTCATCAACTGGGTTTGAATTTCATGTCAAATGTGCCAATGTTGTGGCAAAATTAGTTGAGTTATATAATTCGTATTATAGCTATTCATATACCAACATGTCAATTCTCGAGCTTTGTTCAACACAAGAATTTATTCACACAAAAGCACAAACCCAGTTGCCTATGGGACTATTACATGACGACATTTCACGTGTTATCCCAGACTGTGTAGGATATATTAACTCTACCTACCTTGACTTGCAATACTAGAAAAGGCACCAATAGTAACAAAATTTTAGTAGTGGAAACAATTTGTTACTATTAACAGTAGAATAATAACGTATTAGTAACGGAGCACGCATAGCCACAGAATTAGTAATGGAATCATTTCTGTTGCTACTTTTAATTTCGTTACTAATTCGTTACTGAATAATAACGGAAACAATTTGTTACTATTAGCAACAGAATAGTAACGTGTTAGTAACAAAGCACTCATAGTCATGAAATTAGTAATGGAATCATTTCTGTTGCTACCTTTTCGTTACCAATCCGTTACTGAATAGTAACATAAACCATTTGTCACTAGGGTTAATTTCACAAAAGGTCCCCAACCTTTGAGTTTAGAATCAATTAGGTCTCTAATCTTTTTTTCACTCTCTTGGGTCCCCAACCTTTTTTTTAATTTTTTAATTTTTATTATTTTTAAATATTTTGTTTTTAAAATTAAAAGGCTAAAGAGTATAATCGTCATTTTTTATGAAAAGTTGAGGGAATAGTGATAAAAAGGACTCATTGTGTGCATTTACGAAAGGTTGAGGATACAAGAGAGCCAAAAAAGATTGGGGACCTATCCGATTTTAAACTCAAAAGTTGAGGACCTTTTGTTAAATTAACCCTTGTCACTATTAGCAACGAATTACCAAAAACTTAACGACGAATATTCTTTTTCATAATTTTTAAATGTATATTTAAAGTTCAGCAATGACACTAGGTCAGTTGGTAATAATCCGTTTCTAATCGATTGCTATTTATAACGATCATTGACCGTTGCTATTCTTAACGGACCTTTCTGTCACTAATTTCTCAAAGAACAAAAAACTTCTTAATTGTTTCACTTGAAATTTTCGAAAACTTTTTGAAACCTCTCAAAGTAGCATGTACATATCGCTGGTCGGGTTAAACAAATTTTTTTTTTTTTTTAATTTAAGTCCACGACTAGTAATAGAATTAGTAACAAAAGTTTGTTGCTAATTAGTAAATCTCTTATCTGTTGGTAATTTAATAACGACATAACTTGTTATTAATTAGTATCAGAAAGTTTTTACGTTACTAATTAGTAATAGAAAGTTTTGTTGCTAATTAGAAACGGAATTTATATTTCGTTTCTAAATTAACCACCATCAAATTGGTAATAGATTTTATTACAGTATTTTCCATTGCTACTAGCGGTTATAAACGAGATTGACCCTGTTAGTAACGGAAATTTCCATTACTGATAGCGTATTTTCTTGTAGTGTTGTGAGATGAATTTTGAGTTCGATGGACTTGCCATAAAGCACATTGAACGGAGGTTGACAAGATGGATGGACAGTGGAAATGAGTCTTCTCGTACTCAAGCACACATCTGTGTTGAATGACGAAGGCACGATTCTGAAAAAGGAATACTAAGACATCTAGAGTTCCATAGTTACAACTATTGGTTTAATAATTAAGTCACCACAATATTTTTTTAATGCCTCCCAATTAACGTTTCTTTTCATTCCTCCTTTTTTTTAAATAAAAATGGTACATGAGCTAACTTGCTACATACCATTTTAACTCCACTTACACTTGTATAACCGGTCTCTAATCAGGATAAAGGAGGCTTTGTAGTTTGGAATTTTATATTTGATAAATTAAAATTTTAAAATTCTTTTCTTATCTCTATGTTTTTTATTGTGTTACGAGAAAGTAGTAAAAAATGGGGAAAACAAAAAAGAAGAAAATTTCCTTGAGGTGCTCGGCTCGGCTCGGGCTGGGCTCGAGCTCGTACAAAGGCAAGCCCGAGCCTAGTAATGTTTTTCCTGTGCGAGCCGAGTTCCAACGTGCTGAGGGCGAGCCGAGTGTGCACAGGCTAGGATTGCCAACTCTTTGCGCAGATGAAAAGATCCATTAATATCAAATGTTCTATCAATACAGAACTTTGTAAAAATAGTTTGGTTGGGACATGTTATATTACCAATCGAAAAGAATTGAAAATTTGATTATCATTTTTTTTTTTGAACAGGGGAAGGAAAATTAGGGGAGGGGTAAATATGGTTGGAATCAAATGTTATTACCATCTTATTTTCCGAAGAGATCATCAATCACTGATTGTCCCTAATGCGTAATGGGATCCAAGCTTGAATCTCAGCCGCTGCTGGTATCAGGCAACTGTGGGGTTACGCTGTCCAGAATCTGTTTGTGATAATTCCCCTGAGAAAAAAAGGAGAGGCAGTGAGGTGCTTTTTGATTGCTTTGTTCTTCTGTGCTGATATTTACAGTGATCCCTATGTATTATTTTTAGTGGACCATTGCAGCAACATTTTCTTGGAATTTGGGTGCATAAAATGATTTTGGCTTATCAATTTTGCTCACATCCTGGGTGCAAATGAACTGAGGAACAGCCTGTAGTTTAGACCAGCATAAATAAATTGATATGAACTGTGATACTGTAAATGCCTGTTTTAATCTTGTGTCTGTGAATGATGCCAATGCTTATATATCTTATAAACAAAACAAAGAACAGAGAAAAAATGATTGAAAAGTGACACTACTAAATTTCCTCTAGATTCTCTTCATGCGTTTCATTAATTTATACAAGCTGAGTTATGCAGATCGGGATGCTTCGAGTTCGAGATTTCCAGCATCTTTCTTTGGTAAAAGCTAGTTATTCTTGAATTATTGTCCTTTGAATTTGTATTGACATGCATTGCTTAGTGCTAGAGTTCTAGGTATGTACGAGTGTCCCTATTAAAGCTACATCAATATATTTTCAGGTCTATTTGTTCTGAGATATAGCTCTTCTATGAAGTTCAGTAATATCCAAGCTTGAAGTAAAGAAACTTTATGGTAACATATCTCTAATACCTGTTCTCTTTTGGCAAACATGTGCTAGCTTGTTAACAACTCCGTCCATCTCTTCTTTACTTCTCAGTCTTGTGTTTTCTCTCTGTTCTCTGATTTTTATCCTCAGGTTCTCCCCTGTTGTTCCAAATACAACATCTTTGATCACTTTGGCCATTTCTTCTCTTTCAAGCCTCCCTTTCTTGTCTCTCATAACCTCCACTCCTATGCCAAGCTCCATGACTAGTTTAGCGTTCAATGGCTGATCAAGATGCATTGGCATGGCAATGATTGGAACCCCAAATTCGATGCTTTCAACTATAGAACCCCAACCACAGTGACTGACAAATCCACCAATACTTGAATTCCCTAAAATTTGTGCTTGTGGTGCCCATCCTTCCATAACCCGCCCTCTCTCTCCAACCCTCTCAAGAAAACCCTCTGGTAGTGCGTCCTCAAGTCTAATATTTTCACCTGCTGGGAATCTGATGACCCATATGAAGTTGACGTTGCTAAGCTCTAATCCATACGCCATCTCTTCAATCTCTTCTTTTTTCAAGTAATACTCACTTCCAAAGGATACGAATACACTTGAAGACTGCTTTTTGTTCCTCAGCCATTCAATGATCTTGTTGTCCTCATCGTTGTTAACTGGATCAGGAAAGAGTGCACCAACCGGCAAAATCTCCAGTTGAATCATTTCAGACAAATAATCTATGTATTTCCCTTCAATTTCTCTTGAGCTTTTCATTAACATAGTTCTTTTACCAGCTCCCTCTGGTATCTTATTATCGTCAGGATCTTCCTCAGCTTCTTTTCTATAGGATATCATGGTCTCCTTTAACATTTCTCGCTCGAAATCCGTGAGATGAATGGCTGGGAAGGGGTATTCAGTTCCTGGTTTCATTGAAGTATGGCAGAAGTATGAAATCATCGTTGCACCGGAAGTACAAAAGGAGACTGCAGGAATATTGAGAGACTTTGATAATGCTATCAGCCCACTGATATGTAACATCATGTATTAACAAGTCCGGATCTAGAGTTTTTAGGATATTGGATAGATCAGGCCTTGCCATTTTGAGAGCCTTTCGGAGGGTCGGTTGGAGATGCAGCGGAAGGCCATTGGTGGTGTGGTGATGTGGAGGAAGTTCAGGCAATGATGGTATATTAAGTTCTACGAGTTCAATGGAACAGGAATACTTTTCAGGGATTTTATTCTTGATGGAATTCAGATTAACTGGGGTTGAACAAAGGTATGTATGAATATTTCTCTCTGAAAATCTCTTGGCAAGCTCCAGAAATGGAGAGATGTGACCATAGGCCAACCATGGAAACATGAAAACCTTCAAAGCTGTGTTTTCTGAACCCATCGACTCTGTGAGAGTATTTTGTGAATTTGGTCACTCTTTCTTGGCAGATTTATGGTTCTTGGAAGTTGGGTCTAATAAATATTGTAAAGCCATGTAAAGTGAGAAATATTATGACTAGTGCTATCTAGCGCCATTGATACTGAATACCATATTAATGTGACATTAAAAGTTGAATTAAGTGGGTTGCATACTCATACCTTTAGTTTCACTTATATCACTTAGTATTACATTAATTGCCACCCAAACGGGTACAAAGTACCAGTTGTACTACAGAGCAACATTATTCAAATATAATGTTCTGGAGTATGCTTTAGTGGGGTTGCATGTGATGTTCCTAATTTTGTAATCTAGTGAAGTTTGCCGCTATTCTCAGTAGTTATATTATGTTGTAATCTGAGAATTCTATGTGGAAATGGCAAAAGTTTGTCAAACCTAACGTTACCCAGGCCCCAGCACTTCAGAATAATAAGGGTGAAATCAAAGTCTTGTTAAAAAAAATAAAAGTAAAATAATAATAATAAAAAAATAAATAAATTTCCATCATAAGGGCAAATTGAGAAAGTAATTGGTGTTGAGAAAAACGACATTTGAATGGTCGAAATCTAGAGATTAAGGAAAACCTTAGAAAAGGGGAATAGCTGTACTCTTTCTAATTTTTGAATAATATATGGACATGAAAATATGAAACTGATACATAATAATAAACAAGATTCAAACGTAAAAAGGGGGCCAAGCCGACTCATGGTCCAATAGGAGCTATAACTTCTAAGGATTAAACAAGAACAAGTGACAAATCTTTTTACACCGAATACTAGTTATGATCTAGAGTCAGCCTCACGTGGAGCACGGTCCCAAATCCCCATGTCAGGTTATGTGCACAAGACAACGAGTGGTTCCATAACAGATCTACCTAGTATCTCTAGATCAAAATTTCAGTAGTCAATACTTACATTTACTTGTCATCATGCATTACAGTATAATTTAAGTATGATTTTGACTGGCGCTATGAATAGTGTTCAAAAACATTACAGAAGTTTTGTTACAAAACTTTTCATTCTATGTGACATGTATAGATATATGTTATATAGATTTAACATACACACGGCATGCATTAATACATGCTATATGGACGGTGAGGTCTTGTTATCAAATTTGTGTTGTATAACATCTGTATTTTTCGAAGTCAATTTAAACAAATGACCGCTATGATAATAATAATATAAAACCGGGCATGTTGCTAGTAACTCCCAGCCGGCAGTTTTGACTTCTTACGTTTGTAGCAAGCTCTAGAGTCGAAATTCCTTCTCATTCTAGACCCGGTACGACGGCGACTAACATAAATATACCATCACTTATCAGTCGTGTTATATGAGCACAATCATTTACGTAATAATACAATTAATAATAATTATATTTTTCTTTTCGTCACATCATTTTAAATCGATAGATATCACATGTATCACATGATGATTTTGTGTCGTCTATCATGTGCCCAATGCATACAAACTATTTCGTGACTGCTTAGACACATTCGTTTTCTTGTCTAGTGTGTTACATTTGCGGATTATAATAGTTGTCCCACTTGTAAACAATAATAGATTTTAGGTTTTTGTTATATATATATATATATGATGATTTTGATGCACGAATGTTGTTTGGTATGGTTTTCTAGTGTAATCTTGGCATAAGGTGACGGTCTACATGCAAGAAAGCGTGAATGAATAAAGTCTTGTTGTTCTATTAATCCAAAGTAGAAATTAGTTAAACTAAAAATAAATACAACTTTTACTTAAATTTTTAGATACATATGTCGCCATGTGATAACCTTTAATTTGAACTTAATATGATGTAGGAGAAAATAAAATCTTATTCAATGTCTCGTGTGTAAGAAATTTACCTAAACATAAACTTTTCATATATAAATTGATGAGACAATGACGTCTACTGTCATGCTTGAAGATTAAAAAAATATACCATAGAAAAGGACCAAAAAAAAATTATTTTCAGAAAAAAAAAGAAAAATTAAAGGATAAAAAAAAAAAAAAACAAAGATTTCCCATGCTTAAAGAATAAGGATCAAGGAGATCCTTTTGTTATTATCAAGTTTGATCTTATATTTTTACCTAAACCCCAACTTTATTATTTATGATATTATTCTATTTCTAATTAGATTTTACAATATAATAATGTTTTAATAAAAAAGAAATACGAAAATATCAATTCTTATTTAATTGAGTCCAAAATATCTTTTGGCTGTGACACTAGGTCCAGTCTCCTTATGCGCATTATGACCATGATTCACCTTTTTACTTTGGTGATTGATGTTGTTTGCAGTCGTTTCAAAATCAATCGTTTTTTACGGTTTATTCATATGTATGTTCTTTTTGCGTATATATATATATATATATACATATATCGCCAAATTTCAAATACAATGTTAGGCCAGAAGATCGGCCACGGGCATTTCACATGGAGTCCAATCTCTGGGTTGCGGAGCATGCTCGATGTTGTCCCAAACATGAAAGAAGAGCTAATTTCTACACTTCCAAAGTAGAGGGAGACAAAAGGGAACCTAAAAAACAGTACTTTCCTAATTTCTGCTCTGCCAAAATTTCTTCTTTCTTTATTATTACGTGCAAAAGTCACTACATTTAGAAAATATTGTCAAACTATATTTGAACAACAGTTGTTATTCGTTACACCATTTATTTAATTGCAATAAAGGTCCTAAATCTGTCTATTGTTACATTTATATTCTAATTTTTTCAGTCACAACTTTATAGTCATTACTTTAAAACGTGTAAGACAACAAAGTCACCATGCCTTTGAGTTTTAAGCACGTCTAACCATAATAACATTCAAGCAAATGTGTAACAGAAGTCATAACAACAACACATTATCACAAGCAATGTTGACATATTGTTAGGTATTTTGTGATACCTAATAAATTCGTGGTGAGAATGGAAAACTAATTAACTTAAGGCAAGAATGGAAATAATTCAGATCCGTGGTTATTTAAAGGTTGTAAGCCTTTGACTAAATTATATTATACGCGCTTCACAATTGGCAACTAAATTGGAATTAAAAGTGACTTAGTGGTTGCAAGGAGGAAATAGCTAGGTTTCAGACCGGATGCTCAATAGCCCACGATGATGGCACTATATGGTCATGATAGTTTTTCATTTTAGGGTGTACTGGTGTGTGAAATTAAAGTACAAGATGCCGACTCTCGTTCTGTTGCTTTGTAGAGCCATACCTCAGCCCCATTCTTTTCTTTGTGAACCGCCGAAGCAGTAGCTAGGGTTGTTTTGGCGACCGGAATCTGGCTAAAATAGCCAGTTATAGGACAGATGATTGGGAGTTTTTGTTTTTTGATTTTTTTTTTGTTTTTTTTTTGCCGTTTTTACATCCGTTCTTGATTACTTGTATCTATGTGGTTTATTGTATTTAATCCTTGAATCTATTTGTTATATTCCTAGGATTAAACCCCAACAAATACAAACCGCGAGCCTATGTCTGCGCTTGTGCATCTTTTAAAACATTGCTTTTTATCAATCTTCCAGTAGCCAGTTCATATAACACTCTTAAAGGTGTTTTATATACAAATATATCCTTTAAAATGTTTAATTTGCCAGAAAATTTGTTGTGTGGTGCGTCGAGCGAAATTTGTAGTATATGCATATAAATGTCCTTTAAAATATTTTCCCATTTACTTAGACTACTAGTAGAGAACACGTGCTTTGCATGTCTAAAGTGATCGATGGATAACAATGTCATCTTTTATATCATGAGCCAATAATCATTCATCAATAGCCAATTAAATACCATTTCTCTACCTGAATCAAATTTATCAATAAAAAATATAAGAATCTAGATATTGTACTTTACAAACAAAAAAGATTGTATCAAAATTCATCGACTGTATAGAGAAACTATGAGCACCTATTAATTAATATGTAAACTTATAAGTATATGAGCATCCATCTATATCAAACCCTAATTTAAAAATTAAAAGAGTCTGTTTAAGCGATTAGAGGGAAAGAGAGAGAAGACGTGGTATTAGCTTTCAATTAGATGCATGCGGCAAAAATAAAGTTGTGGTTGAAGCAAAGTATAGGCCAACACTGAAGAAGAAGAAGATTAGAACACAATTTATCATAATCAAAGAAATATCATAGCAAAAGAGATTGAGAAAGAAAAGTTGCGTACGATTATGGAATAAAAAATTTTAATAAAAAAGCTTGCCATAAATTAAAACCTTTACTGCAGAAAAGACTCACTTCGAGACTGACCGCAGAGGAAATGAGTGAGAAAAAAATGAAGGCACTTAAGTGCCTTTATATATTAAGAGATTATAGATGCGAGTTGAAAGTTTTTGTTTTATCATGGATTGCTAAGATTCAGTCTCAATCAATTTTTAGCTTTTAATAGTTGTATGTGATTAAGTTTTTAACAATACGAAAGAGATCATGAATGTTATCTTGATTGATTCTCTTTCTTGAAATACTTGTGGCGGTCAATTGCTAATTAATAGGAATATGGCAGTCACTATTTGTCTCTCTTATTTTTATCATTCTAGCCACAACATGACTATTATAGATCCATGCATCGTATTTCATACGTTGTTTATTGGACATAGTCATGTATTTGCACATGATTTTTCTATTTATATTAGAGTTAATACGATGATTGATTAATCTCATATTAATTATTATGTATGACTTCATATAGTTCTTGAAGAACTAGAAGTACGTGTGATTAAATATTCCAGAAGAATATGACTGGTTACAAAAGCCCCAAGATGTGTTGACAATTATGGTCTCCAGAAGAAACCTAGTTTGTAATTTTAATCTCAGAGATTATATTGACAAAATATCTTCTTGTGTTTATTGAAAGAATCACAATTTTATATCATAGTAAAATATTCTAATAAGATATATTTCGCTGCAAAAAGCAAGATAAGATGTATTTGTGTTGTGGTTTTCTGAAGAAACTACAATGCTTGAAATTCTAGAAGAATATCTCATTATTTATTCCTGAAAAAGCATAATTGTTATTTCCATCTCTTATTGTTTTTATTCCATTATATTTTCTGTTCTGCAGTTTACATTAGATACACTTGCTTATTTATTTGTTAAATTGTTATTGTACATATAATAAATTAGATCTAATAGGTTGTTACTTACGAAGTAGTACAACTTATAGTATAATAATATTCCTGCTGAATATTAATTGTTCTTGAAGAACAAAATTTGCATATCAATATATTCATGAAGAATATTTAATTACTATTCTTGAAATAGTAACAACCCATATGAACCGTGTATATTGTTCATAAAGAGTAGTTGATGTATGAATGTAAATCTTATATGCACATGCTACTTTTAAAAAAGTACATTACCATAAATATTTCACGAGAATATAGAATCCTAATGATTCTATGATTTGAATTGATTAATTTCTTAGATGAAATCTCAAAGATTTCATATTAATATTCATGGATCATTTTAATAAAGATCCGTATATTTTATCACAGAAGATTTTTTTGTACTCATGAAGAAAAAAATTTGAACAGTATCGCAAGTGATTTTATAGCATACATATATAATATTGTTTATGAAATGATATAGATATTGTTTTAAAGAGATCCTGAAGATTTCATACTAAAAATTATGAATCAAGTAAGCAAAATCTCATAGATTTTATTGAATTAGAAGTTCAATAATTATTTAAAGCTCTAGAAGAGCTAATTTGTGTAGTTTCTGTCTTAATTTGTAATATAGAAAATTAGTACAAAGCCAATTATATTAAACTATAAGTTTAAAGGTGATATATTGATTGGCATAACTGGTTAGACCATCCCAGCCTGTAATAATGAAAATATTGAGGATTTTCAGGAGAACTAGAAGATTCATCGACTTACATGATTCTCATATGTTGCATATTCTCAAAGCAAAACGATTGCTAATTATCACTAACTAAATTTGGAACTGTATTCCAAAGATTTCTGGAAAATATTTAGGGTGAACTCTGTGAGCCCACTCACCCTTCATGTAGACCTTCTAGATGTTTATAATTTAGATCCACTAGAGGTCACATGTGTCAGATTACTCATAACCCGAGTTTTATGAGATTATTTGCTTAATTGATTGATAATGAGCAAAGTTTTAGCTATAAAATAAAGATATTTGTGTCTTGCTAGTGAACTTTATCCCAAAATTTTATTAATGATTTATATCTTACTTGGGATACTTGATTGCCTATGGTGTAGCAAGACAATTGGATATGGCTCAAGCTATTACTACTCCACTAATTGAGAATAATACTTTCTATTTAAGTGAAAAACTGGTATTTCGCTTGCAGCATTATTATAATTTCCCAAATATAAAATTTATAATATGATACCTCCTTTACAGTTGGTTTACCGTTAGAAGTCTTCCCTTATTAAAGGTTATAAATGCGATTTATGTATAATCACGCCACCATAGAATTGAGATGGATATTTTTGAATGCTGAGAATATATGTTCAAATTTGAAGCCTCTACGTAACATTTATTTTTCATCCTCGAAGGATGCCATGTTACGACATGATTTATCGATTGATGATTCATTCACGAAGCCTTCTTAGTATTAGGGGGAGGAATTAATATTTGATAATAGTTGGATAAAATGTACTTTGTAATCCTCGCACGGTATAGTGCAAACCAGAAGTTTGCAAGTTAATCTGCATTTCAATTTATTTACTAAAGTATGGTTACCAAGTTCTATTTTACCAAGTTTAAGTGCTCCAATTTGGCTTGATTTAAAATCATACATAATGTGATCTTTTAATGGCATGCCTGAAAAGTAATGTTAGTTGATTCCAAAATAAATATCACTATGTTGAAAAACGGAGCAAATTGTGATGGTCTTACTGAGGCATAATATTCCTGAAGAGTATATAGACATAACTAATCATTAAATCTCATGTTGGTTCAGGTACCTAAAATTACTTGAATAAAGAGATCTCGATAAGTTATGTCTTTTTTGGAATTATATGGAATTGAATAAAAAAATATGTCAATGAGCTCATTGATTGCGAAAATGATGAATTAATTCTTCATCAAATATTTAATAACGTGGAATATTGGTCAAAACAAAAAGATGCAATCCAATAGATTGATATATGTTAAGACCAGCAGTCTAGTTATTTGAAGATATATGTAGGTATACCATGTCAAATATGTACCTATGTAGAAATATCATTAAATATGTTGTGGTACAATTGAATGAAATTACATTCAATTGGAAAATATATGAAAAAATTAATATTGTGATAGACAATATCTTCGCCTATAATGTGGCTCTTGATATCATGCATGAGGATGAAGATCTTGAACCACAGTCTGTTAAAGACTGTGAGCAAAGAAACGATTGGCCAAAATGGAAAGAAGTCATACAGTCGAAGTTGAATTCTTTGCAAACAAAGAAAAGTTTTTGGACATGTAGTCCAAACATCCAAAGATATAATTTGTGTTGGATACAAGTGGGTGTTTGTGAGGAAAAAAATGAGAAAAATGAAATTACAAGATACAAGACTCGACTAATACCATAAGGTTTTTCATAGAGACCTGGAATAGATTATAAGGAGACATATTCTTCTGTGATAGATGCCATAACATTCAGATATTTGATTAGTTTGGTTGTCTCACAAAAGTTAGAAATGAGACTTATAGATGTAGCAACTGCCTATCTTTACGGATTGCTCGATACTGATATTTATATGAAAATCCTTGAAGGATTTAAAGTGACAGAAGCAAGTGATTGATGCCCTAAAATTATGTTCTCAGTTGAGTTAAAAAATCACTCTATGGATTAAAATAATCTGGACGGATGTGGTATAACTATCTAAGTAAATATTTGTTGAAAGAGGGATATCAAAATGATGATATTTGCCCATGTGTTTTTATAAAGAAAACTGATGTTAGATTTGCAATAGTAGCAGTTTATGTAGATGATTTAAATTTTGTAGTAACTTTGATGAGCTCGATAGAACTGCTGAATATTTAAAAACTAAATTTAAATTGAAAGTTTTGGGGAAGACCAAATTTTGTCTTAGTTTACAGATTGAACATCTTCCAGAAGAATTATTTGTTCATTAGTCTACATACACAGTAAAAGTTTTACAAATGTTCTACATGGATAAAGCACATCCATTGACATTTCCAATGGTTGTTCGATCACTTGGTATAAGCAAAGATCCTTTTCGTCCACTTGAAGATAGGGAAAAGATTCTTGGTCCTGAAGTACCATAGCTTAGTGTAATTGGAGTATTGACATATCTTGCAAATTGCACTCGACCCTTTTTCTATAAATTTTCTTGCTAGATATAGTTCTACACAAACTCAAAGACATTGGAATTGTGTTAAACATATTCTTTGTTACCTTAAAAGTACCATAGAATTGGGATTATTTTATTCACAAAACACGATTTTTCTTTAGTCGGCTACATAGATGCAAGTTATCTCTCTGATCAACATAAAGCTAAGTCACAAACATGATATGTCTTTACTCGTGGAAGAACAGCTATATCATTGGAGATCTGTGAAGCAAACAGTGACAGCAAGATCTTCAAATCTTAGAAATTATTGCAATCCATGAAGCAAGTCGTGAATGTGTGTGGCTTAGAAACATAACACATCATATTCAGACATCATGTGGAAGAGGTCCAATAATATTGTATGAAGATAATACAACTTGTATTGCACAAAGGAGGCTTCATCAAAGGGGACAACACAAAGCACATATCTCCAAAGTTTTTCTAAAAACAGGAACTTCAAAAAAGTGGAGACATCGACATTCAACAAATCCGTTCAAGTGATCATATAGCTGATTTATTCACAAAAGCGTTACCAACTTCTACATTCAAGAAATTGGTCCATAAGATTGGAATGTGTCGACTTGGAGATCTTCATTGATTGACATCAGGGGGAGTAGCTGTACTCTTTTTCCTTTGATCAAGTTTTGTCCCAGTGGGTTTTCCTGGTAAGGCTTTAATGAGGCAGCATTTTATTACTCCAAGTTTTCGTTATATACTGTACTCATTTTTCCTTGAGTTTGTACTTTTTTCCCAATGGGTTTTTGTCAAGCCAAGATTTTTAACGAGTCAGTTAAACGCATAAATAATCATTCAAGGGAGAGTATTATAAATAATTAAATATTTAGTGAATGACTATCTTATCCCTGCAAACCTTAGATATGTTACCACTGTACCCTTGAAACCTTAGCTTTGTATATGTAAATAAGGGTCTCTGCTTTTCATTGTAAACACAAAATTCTTGAGTTTTTTCTCTACTTTTCAGTATTTTTCCTTCTATTTCATAACAGTAAAAAAAATAAAAACAACAACAAAAAAAAACCAATCCTTTACCTTCTAATTAAAATTCTTGTGTAACTTACTTCAACCCACATTGTTAATTATCATCATGGATGGCCCTAAGGATGTGCAGGTCATGCCATTGCATAGGGTCTTATCATTCAAGGGGAACCATTTTTTCTTTTTATAGGTGTGACATTAAAATTTTTGAAAAATTTTAGAATGTTATTTGTTTAAAAAAAAAAATTGGCATTATTGAGACACTAATTTTTTAAAAAGTTTGATGTAAGTTATTAGATTAAGAATAAGAATGTATTTTTTTTTTTTAAAAAAAAAGCAAGGCTTACCTTTGAAACTTAAATTTGCCATTAACCCCTCAAAGTCCCCCCCCCCAAAAAAAATCCCTTAAATCAGTCAAGATTGTAAGAAAATGGGGCATTATTTTTGTATTATTGCACATGGCACCTAAATTTTCAGGGCCGGCTCTAATTATCATGTGCGTTTGAGAGTGTGTTAGATAGTGACAATTAATAAATTAAATAAATAATAATTGGTTCTTTAGTCGCTAAATACTGACCATTTTTGCATTAATCTTAGAGCAAAAATTTTTGGAGTGAGATCTCATTTTGCCTTGATGTCTGTTTGGCACTACTAGTCTATTTCTGTTTGGATGCAAATTCTCCTTACCGCAGTCCTAAGGCTACAACCTATTTTCTGGTATATATTCGCTTTATTCGGCCACTTTATTTTCTTTTCTTGCATTCTTGATCCTTTTCGCTCAATTCTTTTCCAAACATTTTAAATATATACTTCCAATATCGCACAAATTGGTGCTTGCACTTTGAAGCATGCTTGAAGTAGTCTTGTCAAGTAACCATGGTGTGGAAATTAGTCATCAAGTTTTTCAAATTAAAAACATTTTTAGCTTCCTATCCTCCGAAGGAATCTTGCTACTTATTCAATGATCCAAGTCAATTCTTTTTGCTAACAAATAATACAAGAGATCCGTACGTGTTGATAGTTTTGAATGCATCCTACACATATATGCAACATTCTTTCTTCAATGTTATGGGACGGAAGAATGCGACATTTGGTATTATATATGACTCTGTTTTATTGTTTTATTGTAAGTATGGAAAATAAATAGAAAGAAAATGAATCATAAGTAATTGAATTCCCTAAAATTAATTTTCACGGGCAATAAAAATTACGCATGTTTGATTGACTTAATTTTTTTACTTAGAGATAGTTGTTTTTTTCCATCTTTTGGCATCTGATAGCTATTTTTTTTTTCTTTTTTATACAAGGGGAGATAGGGGAGGTGAAGGGGTATGTGTGATTCGAATCTGAAGTCTCTTGTTTGGAACGTAAATACTTAACCACGGTAGCACTTGATATAGAAAACAATTTTTTTTCCAAATTTTGTTATTTGATAGTCACTATTATTTTTCATAAAAATTATCAAGTTTTATATTAAATTAGTTGTATACCCGTGTGTTGCGCGGAATAGAATAATTAGCCAAAAAAATACTTAATAATTTAAAGAACTAAATAATCACAATTTTATTGTATATTACTCACTCATTTACACATGTTATTATTAATTATAATTTTATTTCATACAATTCTTTCACTTGGTACAAAACTAATTAAATTATCATTCATAAAACAGTACTTTAATGAGGAATTTTTTTAATATGAATTCAATTTCATGTTGAATATGAAAACTAATAAACTATGGAAGAGAAAACATACAAAATTTATGTAACTCTAAAATTATCATACACTCATATCTTTGTTCAATAAGTATAGTCTAAAAACTCTAAGAAACATTTAGAGTGTGAATGATATTCATTTATCAAAATGAATTCTTTACCATATTTATTCTCTCTTATATATTATTGGAAAAATTATCTTTCGCATCTTCTCATATAGTGTCATATATTCTCCAAAGAAATTACTACCCACTAAATCCGTTAAAAAAATCTAAAATACACACCCTTATATTACAAATGACACGAGGGAAGTAATATTATAACAAATGATAAATTCTCTATTATATACTCATAACATTAATTTTTAGCCACTTTCCACTCTAAAAAGAATTAAAAGAATTTTTTATTTTTGTTCTAAATCATCAACATCAAATATTATTATTGTATCCCCTCAACGTAAATTTTTACCTATATATAAGTTTCTACAAATAAAATAAAATAAATAAATTAAGTGATGTAGCAAAAATATAACCATAGGCTTTATGACATGTGATATATCATATTGAATTGAAGTAAAGTAAAAGTTTTGAAACTGATTTATAACCGCTTTTCACTCTAAAAAAATTAAAATAATTTTTTATTTTTATTCTAAATCATTATCATCATCAAGTATTATTACTATTATATCCTCTTTACTTAAATTTTTACCAACATATAAGTTCTCACAACAAAATAATAAATTAAGTAATGTCGTAAGCACATAGTCCTAGGTATTATTCTATGACATGTGGTTTATCATATTGAATTTAATTAAAGTAAAATTTTTTAAATTGATTTAATTATACTTCTTTTATTGTTGTTGTTGTTATTATTATTATTATTATTATTATTATTATTATGCTAGTAATCTCATGAGTAGGTACTTAATCGAATTGATAAGGAAGTCTCAATAACCCAAGACTTGAACTGTTAGAATTTCGAAGATATATAAAATCTTTGAAGATAGTCTGAAAACTAATGGAATAGATATACCAATTACTAATGGATAACAAATAGCGTAAGATTAGAGATTAATTTAGAGCTTAATTAGAAATGTTCATATATATATATATATATAATATATGCACGAAAAAAATATAAGATTGGAAATTAACTTACTATCTCTAAACTTATATACACATATATAATATATATTAATATAAGAATGTGTATACAACTAAAGCATATAAAATAAAAACATACATAAGCGTGAGAGTAGATATATACTTATATATATTTATTTTTTTAAAGAAATATCTCGACTCGAAAATCTAAACCCGATATATAACTTTTATTATATATATGCATGTAAAATAAAAAACATATATATAAGATATTGGAGATTTAATTTGAAGTTTAATTAGTTAGAAATGTGTATATATATATATTATTAAAATAAAATAAATAAAAAAGAGGCATATTCAAGTAGGATAGTGGTTTTGGTGGAAAAATTTGCATATAGCCACTATCCTACTTTAATATATATATAAAATTGTAATTTTTTCCATTTCTTTTACCAAAATTTTTTAATTTGTAAACGCTACACGATCTCAAATTTGAATTGAACATATGTTTATAGTCGAAACAAAATCAAACCATGACGAATAAAAAAAAGGATAACTAATAAATAAATACAATGCTGATTAAGGATTGACAATATTGAGAAGAAATGATACATAACATAAAATCCCAGAAAAAAGGAAAGAAAAAGAGAAATTCTCGATTCACTTACTTGTTTTGTAATTTTTTTATATTTTTTAAGTTAAAAAATATACGACTATATTAAAAATTATAGAGTTCCAATTCCTTAGAAAACCAATTACTTAGAGCCCCCTACGAAAAATACTTTCCATGTTTCCCTGGAAAACATAATCACGTGATCAAAAGTAGAAAATATTTTCTGCAAAAAAAAAAATCAATCAAACAGCACAAAATGAGAATTTAGGTGAAAAAATCAAAATAAGAACTACAAAAAATCAAAATGTTCGGTAAATTTTAAAACAAGTGCTTATAGAGGAAGTAACAAGATTCCACAACATATTTTGAGAAGTAGTAGAATGATAGTTTTTCATATTCTACTTTAACTTCTTGAAGTAGCTATAATAATTATAATACGGAGTTTAACCCATAATAAGAGAGCAATTTCCGCCTAATCTTTTTCCTGTTATTTCTTTCTCACAATTGGATTTTAAGCCATATATGTTCTTAAAATGATTTGAATGTTTGCATTTAGCTCAAACTTCCTTAATTGGTTGGATGCTCCAACTAGAACAGTTATGAGGTCCAAAGTGGTTTCAACCATCCAATATATCAACTTCAATTCTACGTAGATAACTAATAACAAAGAATTTTAGGCGCGTTATGAAATTTTGTCATCGATCTATCTATTTTGAGAACTCCTAATAATGTAAACATCATATTGGCCCAAGTAATTTCACGGCCTTCATTTCAATTTTTAATGCTCTATTTTAAATAGCTAAAGGGGTCTCAACCTTATTACAATATTTTTATGATGAGTTTATGTGGCAAATCTTGTAAACTTTGATAAACTCTGAGGCGTATAAGACAATCGAGGTGGAATTTCAGACGACCATGCTCACTAGTTAAAGTATGACCCTCTCACATCAAGTGATCCCACAAGTAATGGGTCCCACCTCATTGTACTGAGAAGCAGGGTGCTTATTTTAATTAATTTATACTTGAGTAAAGGGCGAAAATCTCAGTAGTACATTAACTAATTGTCTACATTACAACTCAAATTCTGAAATTATACACGCAGTCGCATGAATTAACTCAAAAATAACAAAAAGCAAAGGGGAAAAAGGAAAATTTGTTGGCTGCCTCCCATTAAGTTTATAGTCTTGATTTTTTATAGTCTTTAAATAAGAGCACTTCTAGTAAAGAGTGAAAACCCTAAATTGAAAACCAAATAGTAGATATATTTGACACGCTAAAAAGGGGCTAAATTTTGCCCCTCACTTACCCATTCACCCTCCCTCCTTGCCCCACAAAAATTCTCCTGAACCAATTATATATATCCTACCACGTATCCTATTTTATCGTCAAATTAGACATTCTGTTAAATAAAAAATGTGAAAAAACGAGGGGAAAAAAGCACAATACGAAAAAATCGAATACATAAAATTTGAAACATTGAAAAAATAATTATGTCGAAGGCAACAATTCAAAGAAATTCCTCACATTCAATTAATACATGGTTTCTCCATAGTTTCCACTGCATACTATTTGAAAATGGATTTTATTTCTCTTTAATTATCTCCTCTTTACACTACTAGAAATTGTGGCTATAGCTAGAAATTTTGGCTACAGCTTCGGAAATTTAGCCATAAAGA
This sequence comes from Nyctanthes arbor-tristis, assembly GCA_963692815.1. NCBI lineage: Eukaryota > Viridiplantae > Streptophyta > Magnoliopsida > Lamiales > Oleaceae > Nyctanthes > Nyctanthes arbor-tristis. The sequence goes on from CAVNYN010210090.1 coordinate 73,150, forward strand.
CGTTTTATAGCTTATAGCATCAGATTAGCTAAAAATTAGTAACAAAATTGATGAATTAATTCTGTTAATTAAATTGAAGGGCATGCCCATGGATTTAACAACAACTCGTGATGGTCACTAATATATTGTCTCTAAACCATTTGTAAATTTCTGTCTCTGATATTCTGTCTTTAAATTGTTGATAAATTTCATACCTATATTTATTGGTAAAATTCTTACATTTATTCCGTTTCTAAGTCATTGATAAATTACCGTCTCTAAGTCATTAGTAAATTTCTGTTTCTAAATCATTGGTGATTTCCTAAATATATTGATACATATCAGTACAACCCTTAGCTGCGATATAATAGAGCTGCTACTAGGTTTAAGTTCAAGATGGGTTTGGGCGGCGGCAGCTCGATTACAAAGCATATATAAGCTTATCAAATTGATTTCTCAATCACAAATCCAAAAAATTTTCCACGAATCATCTTTCAAATCGGTCGATTCAATCCCTAATACGTATTACCAAGCATTCGCTAATGTTGTGGCGAACGGATTTAAGAAACTTTTTTCATTGCTCGACCATAATCAGAGCGGCCACGCTCGATTTCAACTAGGCTTCGTTGCAAGTTCAAACAATAATCAATAGAAAGATTTCCAACTCTGAACCAATTAGGGTTCTACATAATCTGCCTACAGTCCCTTAAAACGTTTCAGGAGTGATGGAGAAAAATAATCCCAATGGGATATATAGTCAATTATTCAGCGCTGATTTAGAGACTTCCTCTACTACCCGCACCACCATCATTTGGCCACAAATGGGTCGATGGATATGAAGAAGTCGTTGATGACCATTAATTTTACTCTGTCGGTGAATTTGTTTATGTCGTTGTGGACAGTGGGACACTAAAAGCTTGTAGCCATCGATGTTGCCTAGGGTTTCAGATGACCAACCTTTCACAATGGTGGGGCACATTGGATGTTTCATTTTTAATTTTTATACTATTCTTCTATATTTTTAATTGTTTTGTTTATTTATTTAAAGAGATAATGATATAAAGGCAAAATTTCACCCAAGGTCCCCAACCTTTTACAAGGGTAAAATTGTCTTTTTATAAAAATTTAATTGTTTAAATAAATGAAAAGTGTCAATGGGGACTTGAGAGAAATTTCCTCCTCAAAGGTTGAGGACCCATAACACCAAATAAAGGTTGTGGACATAATCTATTAAAGATTGAAAGATTGAGGAGATCAAGTGTAAATTACTCTCTTCATTATCTATTTTAATCAATATTGATCTTACAAATGTGGTTCAAATTGTAATGCAATGATTGCATGCTCATCCTGGGTCTAAACCAAACCCACCTCTCCCCTCCCCTATTGCCCCTTGTAGTGAAAAAAATTCGATAAATAATTTCCCAGTATAACTGAATTTCTTCTCATATGTTTCGTTTATTGTCCCTGGTTCTTGATTTCTCGGGACCTCTTTCTTCTTCTAACCATTTCCATGCTCTAGAAGAGTATCAACCGTCTAAGTGTAAATTGCAGTAAAGGTCTCCCAACCTTTGCATTTATTTGTACTTTCGTCCCCAACCTTTAAACCTAGAGATGGTTATCATTAAATTGTTAAGACTCCATTTCGCCACCAATTTTTTCCTCCTACTATTCTACATACACTTTGGTTTCACGCCTTATAAGTTAATCTCCACTTTCATTATTGCCTCCGGCCACGTGCTCAAATATGTCCTTGAAGCTGTCATTTTTCAAGCTAGTATGATGCAATCACATTTTTTTCATTTTCATTTAATTAGAATAAAATCTAGTTTTATTCGTTATTTAGAAAAAGTCAATTGTTGTTCATAGTTAGGATAATGTCGTTACATGTAGTTATCTATTAATTCTAGATAATGGGTAAGTGGGTGGGATAGGTTGTGGATATTATACTTCCATCTCTATTTAGAGAGGTGAAATAATCTTTTAGGAGTTTTATAGGTTTCTTCTGAAAAACCAATATCTTAGAGATTGAGTTTCCTTGAAATAGCATATATTGATCACTCATTTTATCTTTTATTCTTGTTTTCCGATGCAAACTATTGTTTTGAAAGAGTTCATATCATAGTCCTTGTCATAATAGAATTCTCTACTATGCTAAATCTTTTTTTGAACTTCTATTATATATTATAATTCTGATAATTGATTGTACTTGTGCAGTTTATCTTGAGCTCACACCTGCTGATCATATCATGGTTTTCTTAGATATTTTTTTATAGCTAAACTAAATAAACCAAATTGATTCAATAAAATACCAATCTCGTTACAACTAGCTTCTTGATATAATATTGACAAGAACATATATGTGACCAGGACTTTTGGGACGAGATTTTGACAGCCAAAATGTATGTACCAAGGTAGTAACAACTCGTATGTGCTTTCTTTGTTCACCAATCTAAATCTAAGCTGAATAATAGCAACTTGCGAAAATTGTTTATTTCTTCTCAACTCAACAAATTGACCATATTTTTATCACTACAGCCACGGTTTTAAGGCATTAATTAACATTTCCATTCATAATTTTTGAGCGAGTGCCTGCCTTCATTCCTACGCTTAACGCTTACATAGCTGTAAGAATATGATACTCTTTTTCTTTGTTCTTTTCATTGTGAAAACAATTATCTGAAAGTTCATCCAAAGTAGATAATACAGCATAGCTAGATAGGTGCACACAATTTTTGCATGCACTCACTTATTTGTGTTAGCTATCACATGAGCCATGCAGGTGCGTAAAGAAAATTGTATAGAAAAATTGTGTACAATTAGAGTAATTCTACAAAATAATAACAATAATAATAATAAAGTTTTATACGTACGGCTTTACGTGCCAAATCCTATAAGAAGAAGAATCCAACTAAACGAAGTTTGACGACTAAAAAAATTGTTTATTTCAAAATTTAAATAAATGATAGATTGGATAAAAATGCAAAGACTATCTCACAAGTAATTAAAGCTGAATTAAGAACTTTTCTATTTGTAGCTGCTGACTAATGACTAGCTTGATTTCTTGCGCACAAGACATTTGGCAGGATTTCATTTAACTACACATCACATCAAATTCAAATCAAATGTTATCATATGGCCACATGCCTGTATTTAAAATTTTAGGTACAATTTTAATGTACGAATAGAATTTTGCTGAATTAAATTTCAGTGGCTAGATTATTCCAAAAACACGAGTGCCTTAATAATAATTGAATGGCTGGAAATTAAAATTCAGTGACCTAATAAATATGAACTAAAGTTGGGTGGGCTGGTTGCAAGTAAAAGGGGACAGCGTTCAGCTGCCATATAATAATTGAAATTAACTGATTGTTAACACTGATTTACACATTAATTAGTAAACATATTGTGTGATCAATGGAACAAAATCTTCAAATTTGAAATCTCTAACAGAGCAGCCAACTGCTGTAAGTACTACTTATCCTCTATTAAAATATATTTCAAACAAAATTTACTTGTTTGTAACACATGCAATAAGAGCTCCATGGAATCCACCCTCCCCCCTCCCCCCCCCCCCAAAAAAAAAAAAGTCTAAATCCATTATAATTCGTAACAGATGAAGTATGTTATAATTAATTAATTAATTAACGTACATATGAATGGAACAAAATCTCTAAAATTGGGAATGGACTATGGTTGGAGCCCTACTAGATCGATTAATATTTCAAACAAAATAAATCGATCGTAACAAATGAAGTATATTAAAAGATCTGCATGAAATCCACCAAAAAAAAAAAAAGAAAAAATTCTACATCAATAGAATCACGCGGCCACTAAATCCATCTCAACGTTGTTGTTAAACCAATCTAGAAATTCATTGATGTCCGGTTCATCAAACTTGGCGCCACTTTGCTGTAGAATATCATCCCAATTCATTGCTTGCTGCACTTTGAACTGATCAAATAAAGTAACTTGAGCAACGGTTGATTCTTGCACGTCCTTTTTAGATATCGTCGGCTTCATCATCGTTCTCAGTTTCTTGTTCCCGTCATCTCCATTCGGATTCTGATTAGTGTCCTCCATTAATGTCGTTCTTGATCGCTTCTTGTTTTCAGCCAAATTTATATCTTTCCCCTTCCATGTTCTTGTAATCTTACAGAGAACTTCATTAGACGTCGTTGAGCCATCGAGGGAGTACTCATGCATGATCCAATGTCCATGCATCTTCTT